>CM023614.1:15047257-15297257 GCA_013358685.1 Antennarius maculatus | reverse complement strand
ATTATTATTATTATTATTATTGTTATTATTATTATTATTAATCTTTTGAAAAAGAGAATTTTCATATCACCGAAGCAGCTCCTGCCTAACATATCATTTAAATGCAAAACATGTCAAGGACACAGAGTTGAACGTTAGCTTACTGTTTTAAAGGAAAAGCCTGTTGGCATCTTGCTATTGATGTTGCCTTATTTAGAGGCATGTTATATTATTCATTTTGAATTGCTATATTGAGTCACCTTTAGTATTCATTTTGATTGAGAGTCTGCTTATGTGCCTATTCGAGACTCAGCCTTATTTTATTTCTGAATTTTATTTATTTTATTTAACTGTATTTGTATTGCATTTTTGAGAAATGCACCTGACCCAATTGGTTTGCTGATGTGCTTGCCTTTTTTCTTTTGAATTTCATTTATAAAGCACACTTAACCAATAAAAATGTGAATTTCAAATCTTCTCGGTGTATTCTATTGATTAGTCAAGATGTGTCCCCTGCCTCACGCCCTATTCCAGCTGGGATAGGCTCCAGCTCTCCATGACCCGCTGCAGCGGATACAGTTGAGGAAAATGGATAGATGGATAACTAAACAAGTCAAAGCCAAAGACTGGAACATCCCGCAACACCCCTGAGTTACAAGTTTTACCCTGATCTACTTTCATAATGGTTGCAGCAATGAATGTTTGATGTGTACCTAAAAAGGTATAAAAGTGAAAATTTGACCTTGACCTAGTTTTTCAAGGTCAAGGTTGTGATCTAATTTTCATCCCCTTACCTCCCTGAATACAATTTCTTTTGTTTTGTCTTTCTTTTTCCTGAGATATGTGCAAAAAATGTGCAGGAGTTGAAATGTGACCTTGACCTAGTTTTCTCAAGGTCAACGACATCATCTAATTTTCATCCCCTTTGCCGCCGAGTAGTGTGTTTTTTTTTTCAACTTTCTTTCATCTGCAACAACAGTGAATATATTTGGTGGACGGACGGACTGACGAACACACAAACACTGATGATTATCTTGATGGTGTAATCACACACCATCATGATCAATGCATAGATGGCAGATATTGTTATTATAGCGTACATACGGTATAATGTGCTTACATAAATGTACCTACTCACTCTAATGTATGCTTTTTATGCAAAGCTTCAGTTATTTTAAAATAACATCCATCCATCCATCCATCCATTCTCTACCGCTTATCCGGGGTCGGGTCGCGGGGGCAGCAGCTTGAGCAGGGAAGCCCAGACTTCCCTCTCCCTAGCCACTTCGTCCAGCTCCTCCAGGAGAATCCCAAGACGTTCCCAGGCCAGCCGGGAGACATAGTCTCTCCAGCGTGTCCTGGGTCGTCCCCGGGGCCTCCTCCCGGTAGGACGTGCCCGGAACACCTCACCAGGGAGGCGTCCAGGAGGCATCCTGACCAGATGCCCGAGCCACCTCATCTGGCTCCTCTCGATGCGGAGGAGCAGCGGCTCGACTCTGAGTCCCTCCCGGATGACCGAACTTCTCACCCTATCTCTAAGGGAGAGCCCGGACACCCTGCGGAGGAAACTCATTTCGGCCGCTTGTATCCTGGATCTCGTTCTTTCGGTCACGACCCACAGCTCGTGACCATAGGTGAGGGCAGGAACGTAGATCGACCGG
Organism: Antennarius maculatus; assembly: GCA_013358685.1. Taxonomy (NCBI): domain Eukaryota; kingdom Metazoa; phylum Chordata; class Actinopteri; order Lophiiformes; family Antennariidae; genus Antennarius; species Antennarius maculatus. The sequence continues at coordinate 15,295,617 of CM023614.1, read as the reverse complement.
TAAATCGAGAGCTTTGCCTTTCGGCTCAGCTCCTTCTTCACCACGACGGACCGATACAGAGTCCGCATCACTGCAGACGCTGCACCGATCCGCCTGTCAATCTCCTGTTCCATCGTACCCTCACTCGTGAACGAGATCCCGAGATACTTGAACTCCTCCACTTGGGGCAGGATCTCATCCCCAACCCGGAGAGGGCACTCCACCCTTTCCCGACTGAGGACCATGGTCTCAGATTTGGAGGTGCTGATTCTCATCCCAACCGCTTCACACTCGGCTGCGAACCGTTCCAGTGAGAGTTGGAGATCACGGCTTGATGAAGCCAACAGTACCACGTCATCTGCAAAAAGCAGAGACGCAATACTGAGGCCACCAAACCGGACACCCTCAATGCCTTGGCTGCGCCTAGAAATTCTGTCCATAAAAGTTATGAACAGAATCAGTGACAAAGGGCAGCCTTGGCGGAGTCCAACCCTCACTGGAAACGAATCCGACTTACTGCCGGCAATGCAGACCAAACTCTGACATCGGTCGTACAGGGACCGAACAGCCCTTATCAAGGGGTTTGGTACCCCATATTCCCGAAGCACCCCCCACAGAACCCCCCGAGGAACACGGTCGAACGCCTTCTCCAAGTCCACAAAACACATGTAGACTGGTTGGGCTCTCATCCACCCCCGGGGCCCTGCCACCGAGGAGCTTTTTAACTACCTCGGTGACCTCAACCCCAGAGATAAGAGAGCCCGCCTCAGAGAACCCAGACTCTGTTTCCTCATGGTAAGGCGTGTCGCCGGAATTGAGGAGGTCTTCGAAGTATTCTCCCCGCCGAGTCACAACGTCCCGAGTTGAGGTCAGCAGCGCCCCATCCCCACTATACACAGTGTTGATGCTGCACTGCTTCCCCCTCCTGAGACGTCTGATGGTGGACCAGAATCTCCTTGAAGCCGTCTGGAAGTCATCCTCCAAGGCCTCACCGAACTCCTCCCACGCCCGAGTTTTTGCCTCAGCAACCACCAAAGCTGCATTCCGCTTGGCCAGCTGGTACCTATCAGCTGCCTCAGGAGTTCCACAGGCCAAAAAGGCCCGATAGGACTCCTTCTTCAGCTTGACGGCATCCCTTACCGCCGATGTCCACCAGCGGGTTCTGGGGTTGCCGCCACGACAGGCACCGACCACCTTACGGCCACAGCTGCGGTCGGCCACTTCAATAATGGAGGCGCAGAACATGGTCCACTCAGACTCAATGTCCCCCGCCTCCCCCGGAACGTGGGTGAAGTTCTGCCGGAGGTGGGAGTTGAAACTCCTTCTGACAGGGGATTCCGCCAGGCGTTCCCAGCAGACCCTTACAATACGTTTGGGTCTGCCAGGTCGGACCGGCATCTTCCCCCACCATCGGAGCCAACACACCACCAGGTGGTGATCGGTTGACAGCTCCGCCCCTCTCTTTGCCCGAGTGTCCAAGACATGCGGCCGCAAGTCCGATGACACGACCACAAAGTCGATCATCGAACTGCAGCCTAGGGTGTCCTGGTGCCAAGTGCACATATGGACACCCTTATGTCTGAACATGGTGTTCATTATGGACAGTCCGTGACGAGCACAGAAGTCCAATAACTGAACACCATTCGAGTTCTGATTGGGGGGGCCATTCCTCCCAATCACGCCCTTCCAGGTCTCACTGTCATTGCCCACATGAGCATTGAAGTCCCCCAGCAGAACGATGGAGTCCCCAGTGGGAGCGCTCTCCAGCACCCCCTCCAAGGACTCCAAAAAGGGTGGGTACTCTGAACTGCTGTTTGGTGCATAAGCACAAACAACAGTCAGGACCCGTCCCCCCACCCGAAGGCGGAGGGAGGCTACCCTCTCGTCCACCGGGGTGAACCCCAATGTACAGGCGCCAAGCCCGGGGGCTATAAGTATACCCACACCTGCTCGGCGTCTCTCACCATGAGCAACTCCAGAGTGGAAGAGAGTCCAGCCCCTCTCGAGAGGACTGGTACCAGAGCCCAAGCTGTGTGCTGAGGTGAGCCCGACTATATCTAGTCAGAACTTCTCGACCTCACACACCAGCTCGGGCTCCTTCCCTGCCAGAGAGGTGACATTCCACGTCCCAAGAGCCAGCTTCTGTAGCCGGGGATCGGATCGCCTTCGGCCACCGCCCAGCTCACAGTGCACCCGACCCCTATGGCCCCTCTCACAGGTGGTGAGAGGGGACCCACGTTGTCCTTTCGGGCTGCGCCCGACCGGGCCCCATGGGTGCAGGCCCGGCCACCAGGCGCTTGCCTTCAAGCCCCACCTCCAGGCCTAGCTCCAGAGGGGGGCCCCGGTGGCCCGCGTCCGGGCAAGGGAAAACGTGCTCCACTTTTTTGATTCATCATTAGGGGTCTGTGAGCCGTCCTTTGTCTGGTCCCTCACCTAGGACCTGTTTGTCATGGGTGACCCTGCCAGGGGCACAAAGCCCCAGACAACTTAGCTCCTAGGATCATTGGGACACACAAACCCCTCCACCACGATAAGGTGACGACTCAAGGAGGAGTTAAAATAACATAGCATAGTTATTTTAAAATAACTATGCTGTTTCAATTACGGTACATGTAAAAATAATTCAGCCTGCGTTATCCAGGTAAATAGAATATGTGCAGTGCTGCTGGCACAGATGCCGCAAGCTGACAGTACATATCCAATTGTTTTCATTAAAGAATCAGATGTAATTTAGTTATCTGTCTGAGCTTTTATTTTACTCATTCAATCCATCCTGTTGATGCCACTCTGTATTTACACTACTTTGACATGGATTATCCTAATCTTTGCTGACCATGATAGCAACTCAATCTTGTTATTGCTTATGTGCCAACATCTACTCAATGAAAGATGTTCAAAGCCTGTGTGAGGGTTTGTTCTGAATTGTTTTATGGGCATACCACAAATCCACAACAGGTGAAATGCTGAATGTGCCTGTCATCAAAGGGACTCACACTGACATTTTGTTTGAAAGAGGTTTTGCTTTGTTCTTATGTAAGAATTTGGCTAATCCATTGGGGGATTATAAGAAGAACAACTAACATTTGAGCTGATTAAGGTTTTTCATCAGCATTGTTTCAGAGGAGGAAAATAAAATCACTCCAGACTTACATGTTAGGTATCTATGAGACTACAATGTGATAGCTGACAGGAACAATACTTGACAATACTTCACATACCCCTCTGGGACTTGCTTTGAAATGTTGAACATTAGAATTTTCTTTTCTTCTGATATACTAACAATGTATTGGACGCCAGTGTTATATTGTACTGTACTTAGAACTAGACAGAGCCTCAACAGAGTTTATACATAAGCCACATTCACTTTTAATACAAACTTTTGTCCAGATTCTAACCAAACATGAGGGTGATTGAAAATGGTTTCCCTTTATGCTCTCAAAATGTAAACAAAACGAAACGAAAACAAAAATAAAGTCTGAAAGAATCTATTGCCAAAATCAGCTGCACCATATGTCGTATATGCCCCACTCTTCAGGAAGTCCATCAAGTAGTACACTGTATATGTAACTGATGAAAATCTCATTGATAAAAAAGTGAGTACATTTTAAATCTGACACATGACCTTGAGCTTTATGCACAATTGATTAACATTCAAAACAACCATACCTTTGCAAAAAAAAAAGTAGAAACAAATTTTGGAATATTTATTTATTTATAATTAATGATATACACCCAACCCTATTGGCAAATTTGGTAAAAATTCTTATGCTACATCTTGGATAATTATGCTATTAAAAAAATTATAAATAAACACAGACGGCAATAAGAACATAATCAAGTTGGTAATTAACTTAATACTAATGGAAGTTTTAACTTAACTTAAATGCCAATGTTAGATTATCAGTCACAGTATGTTATCCAGTTTGTCAACTTATGCTACAATTATTTTGTATTTGAGAGGAAATTTTTAAAAAAATCCACCAGACTCCAACTCTTGAGATAGCAAGAGGGCTCTCAGAGGAGCCATTTTAACAAATGGAGTAACTCATATCCCAGTTGGCCTGTCCTGTCTGTTTATAATTACCAAGCTATGAGAGACAGATGACTTTTGGGAGCAGGGTTTTAAGAAAGTAAATAGAATGTTAAAAGATATGTTACAGTCCTGTAGATATTAAATGTACTCCCAGCAGTATTTACAAGAGCTACCCTGTCTGGATGTAAAATACAAAATCTAAGTTTAGGACAGCAAAATCATGACACACCAAAATCTGTGTTCCATTTCCAGATCTACTTGCCCCAGCCGTCTCAACTTTCTGGTTTGCCATTAGTTAAAACTATCTGTAAAATCTTCTGCTCAACTAAGATTCCGCTCAGCAGGTACTAAAAGGTGACACAAAAAGTGTGCTGTGTCACAAACCCATGGCATGAATATAACATGAATGAATGAATGAATGACGGGTTTGTTTTCGTTAATTTGGTGACAATTTACAGTACAAAGCTTAAGTTGTGTGCATTCAGTTAGCGGCTGCATTTAAAAAAAAAAAATCTAAAAAAAATTGCAAGCTCTGTAACTACAAAAGGTATAGGCTGAAGCAGAGGTTTACTTCTGCTTATCCTGTAAAATCCATTAAATAACCCAAGATATCAGTATACAAAAAAGGGGAAAAACAAACAACAACTTAACAAGATTCATTCTACATTATTATTCTTAATCATTTCACATGTAAGTCATTTTGCATTGCAATGCTTAATGATTTTTAGTATTTTTTGTAACTAAGTTTAAAATTCTCATTAACTCCATTTTATAATATAACTCCCAAATATGAAACACAACTCTAATATTAGTTTGCCCTTTACCTCTTTCAAAGACAGCCAATCCTCTTCAATTAAATATTGTTATCTTTCAATTTAAAAACAATAGTTGAATACTGGTGGGAAGACTTTTATTCTTTACACGAAATAGTATTTCTTGACAGAAACCCGTTTTCCCAATTTGGTTTTAATTTAGTCACTGTGGCTGTTTTTATTGCTCCACTGTAACAAGGAGACGCAGGCATTCCTGCTGTTGATAAGTGATGAGGATCATGAGACGTGAGCGAGAGGTGTGTGTCTCAGTGAGGATGTTGCCCGGATAGATTTGCATGGGAACACTATGATAATCAACTACATAGTTGGTTATCTAATGGAAACAGTAGTAACTCCAGAGAAGTACCTAAGTACATACTTCGAAATGAGCCAAGTTGAGTTGGCACCACAAAGTGGATACAAAGCTCAAGATTGAATGTACAAGCCAAGGATATTGATATTATTGTTGTAGTTTGATGAGACTCTAAATGGGTCTGTGTCTGCATAGATCTACATAAAAAACTCAAAGTTTAAATGATTAAAAAGTAGGAAGCTAATACAAGTTAACACTCACAAAGCAATAGAAACATCACTGCCAAATTGAGGTGATTATCTCAAGGTTTCATCTGCTAAGTGTAATAAAACGGAATTAGACCACATTGCTAATTTCTTTCTGAAATTCCTGGTATATTGAAAATCTTCACAATGTTTCCAAAGAAGCAAGCAGCACCCAAACACAGGACGGGATTTGACTTCAGCTGACCTGATTAGTCTTTAATTATGCTTCATTTCATTGGTTTTCTATTCAAAACTAAAAAGAACCAAAACAATGGTTATCAAGCTGTAAGTTACATTATTTTCTTATATAACAATGATATTGAAAGCATGTCAACCAAAACAGTTAATGTTTTTCAAGTTCTTTAAGATCTTAACTGTTTAAGACCGGTAATTATTTATAAAGTAGTTATTTCAAAGTACTGATGTTTTAAGTGTTGTCTGTCTCTTGAGTTCAATAAGTCTCAAGGGTTTAGATATTTACTAGAATCATTTATGTATGCTGTTGTGCTAACAATTTTGTACAACTTAATTAAAAGACAGGTCAAAGTGTCAATTGGACATTTTTCTTCTAATTTGACTCACAGGCTTTCCTGTTGAGATGCAATTAACCACAGAGTACATCAAAAGTGTGGTGTCCATCCTATAACAGATATTTCATTTCAGTGCATTCATGCAGAAGGCCTCTCTGAACTGGCTGTAGTTGCCTCTGTCTTTCTAGTTGATCAAGACAAACATACAGAGTAGAACAGAGGAAATCATGACAGGATGAGTAAAGAATTGACCACATATGCCGAGTAACTTAACAAAGTTAAAAAAAATATTTAAAACTCCATCCATCCATCCATTCTCTTCCGCTTATCCGGGGTCGGGTCGCGGGGGCAGCAGCTCAAGCAGGGAAGCCCAGACTTCCCTCTCCCTAGCCACTTCGTCCAGCTCCTCCGGGAGAATCCCAAGGCGTTCCCAGGCCAGCTGGGAGACATAGTCTCTCCAGCGTGTCCTGGGTCGTCCCCGGGGCCTCCTACCGGTAGGACGTGCCCGGAACACCTCACCAGGGAGGCTTTCAGGAGGCATCCTAACCAGATGCCGATCCACCTCATCTAGCTCCTCTCGATGCGGAGGAGCAGCAGCTCGACTCTGAGTCCCTCCCAGATGACCGAACTTCTCACCCTATCTCTAAGGGAGAGCCCGGACACCCTGCGGAGGAAACCCATTTCGGCCGCTTGTATCCGGGATCTCGTTCTTTCGGTCACGACCCACAGCTCGTGACCATAGGTGAGGGCAGGAACGTAGATCGACCGGTAAATTGAGAGCTTTGCCTTTCGGCTCAGCTCCTTCTTCACCACAACGGACCGATACAGCGTCCACATCACTGCAGACGCTGCACTGATCCGCCTGTCGATCTCCTGTTCCATCGTACCCTCACTCGTGAACGAGACCCCGAGATACTTGAACTTCTCCACTTGGGGCAGGATCTCATCCCCAACCCAGTGAGGGCACTCCACCCTTTTCTGACTGAGGACCATGGTCTCAGATTTGGAGATTATTTAAAACTCCAGAGACACAAAATTATATATTTAAAATTAGAGTTCATGTAGTTTCCAAGGTCTTAAGTGAAACTGGCACTAAAACCAATAAAATATTTTGTTGATTACATATTTTGTAAAACAAAAATAGCATGTCATTGTGTTAGTCTATGTTTTGCTTTAATAGTGTGAGTGAGTGTGTGGAAACTGCACTCTAGCAAAGTAGTCTGGAGGGAGATGAATTGACACATTAGTGCCGGGGCTCTTTAACGATTTGTCAAAGGAAATTAGAGCGACTGCTCTTTATGATGGTGCTACATAAGAAAGTAACTGGGGGAGAATAATTCAGTCTCAATTCATTTTACGCTGAAGGCAGGTCAGGGTTGAATTGCACCATTTGGCTTTTGAAACTAATGTCCATGCATATCTTGATTGCCTGAACAAAAGCGCAGGGTGGCCTTTATGGGTCCTGGAGGATGGGTGTGGGGAGGGCTCAGCCTGTAATGCTCATCGCTGGAGATGATCTCTGACAACTATAACCTTAAGGCACTATTACCACCAGCCGCAACCATCATTTGGTTATTAAATTCAACCGTATATTCTATTGGGTATGTCATTGCAAGCTGTGCTACAGTATCTTATACTACTGGGACAAACAACTGCTGACAATTTTGTTTGCCATGCTAAACACAAAATAAATTCATGATCTCAAAGACATTTAATGGCAAATGAATCATAAATGTACATAATATCACAATAAGACTAATGGACCCCTGAACAGCTGTTTAAACAAACAATGTTTAGGTTTTGATTTAATGTAAAATCCAACTTGTTTTTCTACAAGTAATGATATTTCCTCTAATTCATACCTCTACTATAAGGCTTTTTTATGGAGACTCATGGATTTTGTATGTTGCTGCAATGAACAATTTTAAATACTGCTATAAAGTGTGTGGCTAAGCAAGGTACAAATGAAACTGAAATCACTGTCATATTCTCCCTTGTTTCACAGCCTAAACATTATTTATCAAGAAAGTAGATTTTCAAGTAATTTAAAGGCAATCGTGGTTCTTGTACTTTCTGCTTCAATGCATTTTATTTGAACGATGAGCCATCCCTTCAAGGGGCCAATGCAGTATGCGATTAGAGTTCACCCTTCACGTGTTATGGAACAGGGTGATATTGACTGACTGCTTCCACTTGAGTGGAGTTAGTCAAGATTGACACATAATGAGAGCACAGTGGGGAAGAAAAAAAAGGCTTTTGTGAGTCTGTAAATATTTAATTTGTACAGTATTAATGATAGTATATAAAATGTTCACCATCATTGTAATTGTAGTTCAAGGCTTTAACGTTAATCCTTTTAGCACAGATAGAGCCTTCTTCTTTTCATATACTGTGTGGGTAATCAGTGAAGAAACCCTATCTCTGTGACCTGTTCATGTTAATGGCCACTGCATCCCCAAACTGTTTATTTTTTAACATACGTTACCATGACCAACATCCATTCACTTGAAAAAGGCGTCCCCAATTTTTCCTTGTAGAAACATTGATCTAATTGAAGAGAGCCACCACTGCTTCCTATCTCCAAACTAGGACAAACTATAGGTATGACCATAGCTTGTGTGTGTGTGTGTGTGCGTGCGTGCGTGCGTGTGTGTTTTCAGGGATGTTGGTCACACAATCAAAGTAAACTTATAAACACTGCAATTTGTGAGTACTATACTATAAATTCTATACACCTCTCTCAAGCGCACCTCTCTTTGAAAGACATATCCTCATCTTTTAAATTGAATAAGCAACGGGTGGCAGTGGCTCAGTGGTAGAGCGTGCGACAGAGCAGGTCGTCCAATGATTTGAGATGGGCTCTTCAATTCCCACTCCCGCCCAAAACACCTGGAGGTGAGCTGACAGTGGTAGGTGTCAGCTCACCTCTGGAGCACTGCCGAGGCGCCCTTGAGCAAGGCGCCGTCCCCCTTACAAGTTGCTCAGTTGGGGCGCACCAAGCAGGAGCTGCCCGCCACTCTACCTCCCTTGCATGAGTACAGGCCCCCTGTGCGTGTGTGTGTGTGTGTGTGTGTGTGTGTGTGTGTGTGTGTGTGTGTGTGTGTGTGTGTGTGTGTGTTTGTGTGTGTGTGTGTGTTAAGGGCCTGTACACACTAACTGACATGCATGTGATTTGATCTGGACTAACTAGAGTGTGCCACTAATTTCCCTTCGGGGATTATTCGAGTATATAAAATTAAAAAAAAAAAAAAGTTAAAAGTCAAGTTAAATACATGAAAAACCAAGCTGTAGACAAGGAAGCAATTAGAAAAATGCACAACAATAAGTCATAATTGTTTTTTCTTGATTGACAAATTAATTAACAGAATTATAAATTATATGATACTCTCATTGGTTTAGCAATGAGTTGGCATCTGGGCCAGGATGTACCCTGCCTGTATCCAGCTAAAATTCTGCAGACACATGACCTGCAAGACAGAATAAGGGGTTCTGGATGGATGGATGGACGGACGGACAATGATTTTAGTGGAAGGGACAGTGATGGTCTGGCAGGTCATTGGTTCAATCCCTGGCTGCATGGACTAAATCTGGGTGAGGAAATCGATTGATTCACTGTGAAGCTTCCAAATGAGAATGGGTAACCTTGCGAATTACATTCACAGAATGTTTGCATGAATATAAATGATTTTAAAATATGATTGTTAAGGTCTGTCTTCTGTCCCAAACATTTCAAGATTTAGAGCAAAACACCAACTGCATGTATTTTTGGTTTTCAATGAAGTCCATCGTGAATTAGTGGAGAAGCATTTTGAGGGTACTAAATACTAGGGATGAGCGAGTACACCACTATCTATATCTGTATCTGTTCAACCAATTACAGTAGATTATCTGTATCCATAGCTGTACTCGGAATGGGCGGGGCTTAAACCAGAAGTGGGTGTGGTTTGACCGGAAATGGGTGGGGCTTAAATCACTACATTATTTTAAGTCTAAAATTGATATGGATTGTTCACAACTTGCTATATTTATTATTAATTTTAAAACAATTTATTGAACTGCCTCGAAATTGAGATTCAAATCAACTTTTTTGATAACAAAAGTAAGAGAACTATTTACAGAACAAGTTTTTTATGGAGCTGAGTCAGAACATGAATATTTTGAAGTCTATGAATGAATATTTACTGAAGAGCCTCAGAATTGAGATTCAACGCTTTTGATCACAATAGTAAAGGAACTATATATAGAACGAGTAAACACAAAGTGCATTACTGAAGTTCATGCAATAGGAAATTATCAACAACAAAGTATGCATGAACAAGAATTGTCTTGTTTTTGTTTCTTTTTCAGTAAATTTTTTTTTATTTTTAGTACCTATTGTTCTTGCCATTTTTTCCACATAAAGTTAAACAATGTTGATTGCGGTGAGTGAGTGTGTGTGTGTGTGTGTGTGTGTGTGTGTGTGTCTCACACACACACACACACACACACACACACACACACACACACACACACACGGGTCTCAGTATAGAAAGTATAGAAAGCATAGAATTATAGAATTAGTATAGAAAGTATAGAATTATTAATTTGAACAGAGTTTAGAACAAACAGGTAAAAAAAAGACAAGTGGAGGCGGTGGTTAAATGCAAGCGTACGTGCAACAAAAAAACAACAACAAGAAAGTTCAACAGGTAACCACACATCAAAATAGAGGCAAGCTGAAGAAAACCTAAGAAGAAAGACATGAGCTACGGTGAAGCCACCAACAGAGAGACCAGTAAATGTCTGCGTGTGCCGGAGAGTGGGACAGGGACAAGCTCCGCTCTAGCTGCAGTCTGTAGGGAGGGGCGGGAAGTACGTGTGACTGGCCAATCACAGAGCGTGAAAACAGTCACGATGATTTTCCTTCAGTCCGATCACGAGTATTAACGGGTTCTATTCGTATCGTACTCGTACTCATCAAAATGCATTATCCTACTCAACCCTACTAAATACTGTCTGTCTTACACTTTCAAGAAAGTTTGTTTTTTTTTTTTTTAAGGAAAAAGAAAAAAAGACAAATTACATTTCCACATTTCAGACTAAGGAACATTTCATAGATTGGATAGATCACACATGGGGTACAGGAAGGACACATTAATACTACTCAACCTTAAAATAAAAAAAAAACATAAACATAACAAAAAAGATAAATAAAGTTAAAATAAGAGGTCGATTTAGTCTTGAGTTAAGGCGTTTATATAGTCTATTACATTTAGTGCTTATTTGGTTTTAATATACTTCAGTGATTTTTTGACGTTTTTTAGTTCATTTATGTAAACACAAAAGAATGGTCTCATTTTCATAAAACGACACTTACAGTATGTATATGTTGTTTGGCCAGAATAATTATGGTATTATATATATTTTCCCTTTTTCTATCCTCCAGTAAAACACCAAATTTAATAACATCATAACTTAAATTAGGTGAATTTGAATCATTTTCAGATATCCAGTTTTGGAAAGATCTCCAGCAGGTTTTCACAAATTCACACTAAAAAAAAAGATGTTCCAATGATTCAGTTTGAGATTCATAAAATGTACAGTCATTTTTTTTCAGACTTAAATCTCTGTCTAAGAAATTCATTACAGGGGTAAATATCATTTATTATCTTCAGATGAGTTTCTTTAGTTTTGTGCAAAACTGGAAGGGAAAGGTATCTAGTTCTGATTTTTTTTAATCTGATCTTCTGAATACTGTTGCAAAATATTTCTCCTTTTCAGTAGGAGGGGAAAAAGTTTGTTTGTGACAGCACCTCTTATAATTTTGTTTGTACATTTCTTTTCTGTGAAGTTTAGATCATTAATAAGAGGTAAGGGCAAAGACGGAATTACTTTATCATATGATAGCATACCTTTTATTATATTCAACATTGCATCAGGGATTGCTCTTGTAATTTCCAAGTGTTGTTGTCTAGTACAATTAATGTTATATTTGTTAATAAAGTTAGTGTAATTCAGAAGATTTCCTTCTGAGTCCATTAAATGTACAACAGACCAGATATCCTTCTCCAACCAGTCGCCAAAACATAAAGATTTTCTCCTAGACAAAATGTACCTGTTATTCCAAATTGAAGAATTATGAGGGGTAAAGTTATGTTTGAAGGCCAATTTCCAGCAAAGGAGGACTTGTTGATGAAATCTGGACAATTTAATGGGTAGCTTAGAAACACAAAAATCACAACTTAAAAGAAATTCAATGCCACCACATTTACTGAATAATTTAGAAGGAATATTGTACCATATAGCCTTACTATTACAGATAAATTGTTGAAGCCATTTTAGTTTGATCATACCATTCATCGCTTCAAAATCAATTACATTTAAACCTCCATCTTCAATTGTTTTCACTGCATCGTTTCTCCTAATATAATGATGCTTGTTTTTCCACACAAAATTGAGAATAATTTGATTAATTGATTTAATAAGATTATGTGACATAGGTACAGAAAAGGCAGGATACGTTAATCTAGAAACTATTTCTACCTTAGAAATCAAAACTCTTCCAAAAATGGACAGATCCCTTTGTAGCCAGGATAAAAGAATGGATTTACTTTTTTTTATAACAGATTCAAAGTTCAGTTGTTTTCTAGCTTTTAAATCTTTTGTTATTATTACTCCAAGATATTTAACTTCATTCCTTACAGGAATATTATACAGCTCAGTCAATGGGTGGTTATGAATTGACATTAACTCACATTTTTTTAAGTTCAAATGTAACCCAGATGCTTTTGAAAACTTTCCCACAGTTGTGATTATCAGTGGGATCTGCGCTGAGTGTTACTTTCAAGAAAGTAAGACAGAGGGAACATGAGCAAATTAAGTTTTCATAGAGGAGTTGAAGACAAATGTAAATGTTGACTGGAAGCAAATCAGCTGTTGTCATGTGGGTCACTTGCTATAACTGTACAAATATGGCCCGCAAGTGGTGATCTGCTGTGTGATGTAATGGAGACATCTATGCTGTTCATAGATTGAGTTCTTGAGAAGGTCCAAGAGCAGACTATCTACAGCAGTAAACCTCAGAAAGCAATTTACAAGGAAAGGCTTCTGTTGAGTCACTATTTCACTATAACTTCTGACATTTATATTCTGTTTCTATTGTGTGAAGGCATGGGGTTAAAGTCTATTTTTAAATTACGCCTGTATATGAATTAATCAACAGCTCCACCTGGGGAGCTTCATTCCCATGCAATAGCTAAGAATTGTTAGGAGAGGTTTAAGCAATTAACAACCTTAAATTTACACCCAGCAAGACACAAAGGTTCATACAATGAAAAGTCAAAGACATGCTTCCTCAAAAGGGGAATACAATGTTGAACAGGTTTTTTTGATATGTAATTGATTAAATAAAAAGGCTATGAAAGACTTTATGAAAACATTACGAGTTATTTTATTATAAAAATAGTTAAATTAAAATGTTACTATACAGATGTTGGTAAATTAAAAAGCCCTTAAAAAAAGAGGAAATTTAAATGGGCTGGGACCAATCAAGAGTGGCTTACTACACAGGGGTATGTCTAGAGGGTTTTGCCATATGCTCACCTAGTCTAAACACAGCACCCTAAACAGTCATTTGAGTGAACTGCTTGTGCATTCCAGCAAACAATAAGGACACCGCACCCCAATGTATTGGATCTATATAGCGCTTTTTTGTCTCACTGGAGGCAAGGAAAATAAAATGTCTGCCACTGTCGCCCCCAACTATTCAACTTTACTAAACAAATCCTACTAGACCCAAATGAGCTTTATGACATCCCACGAAGCGTATTGTAATGTATTGTAATTGTCAAAGATGAAACAAAAAGCAAATTACTCGGGTGGCAGAGGGGATGAAAATGAAATGATGACCTTGACCCTGAGAAAACTAGGTAAAGGTCAAATTTCAACTTTTTTACATTTTTTTGCACATATCTCAGGACCCGGTTAAGATAGAAAGACGAAACAAAAGGCATTATATTCAGGGAGGCAAGGGGATGAAAATGACATCACAACTTTGACCTTGAAAAACTAGGTCAAGGTTAAATTTTCACTTTTATACCTTTTTAGGTACACATCTCGGAAACCTGATGAGATATAATCACAAAACAAAAAGCAATATTTTCTGGAAGCCAGATGCACAAAAATGTGTAGGTCAGGGTCAAATTATGAATTCAGGGGTGTCGTGGGATGTTGCAGTCTCTGTCTTGTTTAGTTATCAGACTGGTGGTGATGCTAAGCAAGCTGGTGGCTAGCAGGCGAGCTAGCTGATAAAATAGAACTACTGAGGGTAATTAAACAAGGCTGATGAAATAATCTGGCTTAATTGAGTCACATGTATTTAAGGTCAGGTTCCATAATTTATCAGAGTAAAACTTTAATTGAAGTATCAAAAAAAAAAAATATATATATATATATATATACTATATATATATATACTGTTATATACTTTGATTAGCAAAACTGGCTGTAATTTTCTGTACTACGTACAGTTTTTTCATCCTTTGCTTGTAGGACACTTCAGCAGGAGGAACAAGATTTCAACCTTGGATGTGGAGCTGGATGAATTGTTAATTATTATGGCTGTAATGGTTAGTGGTCAGTGTAAATTCTTGATGTCATTGATCTGTCTGTACAGTTTCCAGCTGCTCCTCAGCACTCATGTCCCTCGGTTACACTGTGGATAATATCAAAAAAATAAAACCTATACATATTTGCTTGACCTAAGAAAATACAGAAAATGTCTGAAGTAAAAAGGAATCTTTTCTTTTCCTTTTTCTGTTTGACATATGCTTGGTTCAGTGAGGTTTAATCAAAATGTTGATACACTTGCAGGGTTTAACCTTTCAGTATTATCATATGGTGGGAGTCGATTTTTTATAAATCATGCAAAATAGTTTACAGATCTCTCAAACAAATTTCCCTAAATCAGAAGTTTAACATTTGACATAGTATTTTAATAAGTTGATGTAAACATTTTTGCCACGTGAAGTTTTATTCTCTCTTTTCTTTTAAGATTTATCATGTTTTTTTTTTCTTATATTGGCACAAATATGATTTAGTAGACACCTACATCCTGACTACCTAGAGGGTCAAGGTAAATCATTGGATATATCACAAAAAATTGTGCTGTTTCTGCTGAAAAAATCTTTGTTTGACTTCATCAACAGACAAACTGAGACCCATGAAAGGAGCATGAACTACCAAAACTTCTATAGTCCTTGTGAAGTTATGCTATTTGAAACAAGGGTTCAAACAAGACCAGATTGAGAGCTATGTGGAGCCATGAAGAGGTGAATTCATTCTGCCATGTCTGAGCTATTAACTGGCACAATTTTTGCAGGACTGCTCTGTATGATTTTCCAAAATCTTCCCTTGGTACAGAAGAAGATAAATTTGCAATTAATGTCAAAGCAAGATTTCTGGAGTCAGGGAGTTTTTGTCACAGTTATGCCATAAGATCTTCAGTTTCAAAATATTTCTTCTGCTGGGGTTAATGAATTTGTAGGAACACAAAGAAGTCCAGCTAGAGAACATACCACACCAAAACTGTAGAGCCTGTGAAGGTTGATGCTTTTGTGAAATACAGTAAGGCAGCAACAGCTCTATGTGATCAACACTAGTACGGTATAAATGGGATCAGAAAATGAGATGATGTCCTTGACCTTGAAAAAACTAGGTAAAGGTCAAATTTCAACTTTTGTAAAAAAAATTGCACATCTCAGGAACCGGATAAGATAGAAAGATGAAACAAAGGCGTTATATTCAGGGAGGTAAGGGGATGAAAATTACATCCCAACCTTGACCTTGAAAAACTAGTTCAAGGTCAAATATTCACTTTTATACCTTTTTAGATACACATCTTGGAAACCTGATGAGATACAAAACAAAAAGCAATATTTTCAGGGAGCCAGAGGCACAAAAATGTGATGATGTCGTTGGGATGTTGCAGTCTCTGACTGCCTTGTTTTGTATTGTATATATACTGTATGTTTTGTATTTGTTTACTCCGCCAACGAGAATGAGATCCGGTCTGAGTTCATGTTGTATCCATCCACCAGCCCATGGGAAAGAACGACATCCAGTCTAAGCTGTTGTTGTGTCCATCCACCCACACATGGGAAAGAACGACATCCAGTCTAAGCTGTTGTTGTGTCCATTCACCCACACGTGGGAAAGAATGAAATGAGGTCTCAGCTGATGTTGTATCTATATGACAATTAGCAGTCGTGTCCCAAAGCACTGCTCATCTCAAATTTTTGCTCATATGTCGAACAAAAATATGGACAGATCAACAGCTCGTATCTCAGAAAACTTGTAGGTCCAGCAGCTCCTATCTCCTATCTCTAATACAGTACATAAAGAAAAGTGAGGAAAAAAAACAACTTACACTTTTTCAACAACTTTGTGTTAAAAGATAGCTTACTGGGTAAAATTGTGAGCCTTAAAAAACTGTGCCCGAATTTTCATTATGACTCAATCAAGAAACTGACCTGCTGTCTCAAATTACTGCAGATGACACAGTCTAAAGAGTAATTAAAAAACAATTAAGAAAATGATGCAGGCTTAGAGCACATCAGTTAAACTAGGTCATTAAGCATGCTGGAAGTGACTTTTAGACAATATCCAGGTGACATGTAAGCAGAAACCATTACAGTCTTACAAACAGCATCTTTTAATTATTGCTGCTAACATCAGTAATGGAGGACACAAGAAATATGTTGAATTAAATCACAACAAATCAGTACACAATTTGTGCCAATAAAATTTCCTGTGACTATACAGTATATTTAATAGCCTGTTCTGATGAAGATGATAAGTTGCTTGAACATAAGTTAGTTTGAAATCAGCAGTAACAAAGCAAATTAAATGAGAAAATGTTTTCTCACGTTTTACTTCTTCCTTGCACTCTATGATGGTTAATTTTTATTTATTAAAATACTTAATGTAAAATAGAAGATTAGAAAATAGGTACAAAACTCTCCCTCAAAATCCTCATAAAATAAATTGGGTGCCTTTGCTTTCTTTCTAACTCACTGCCCTGTGTTTGTTTATTGATTTTCTCACAATTTTGAATCATTTATATCAATTACAGGTTACTTCAGGTTTTCCGCCTGGCTTCAGTGAACCACTTTATGCTTAATAATGATGCTATTTTAATGTGGGGAAGACATTGATTGGTATAGTTCTGATTTTGGCTATTAAATGCTTAATATTGAAAATCCATTCCTCATATTTAAGGGATAAGGGATTATTACTGTCACATACTAATCAATTCAGGCAATTAGAAGATTTATATTTATTTGAATGTAAAACAAAAATTAAAGTTGTTCCTTCATTAGAGGTTTGTACAGCATATCAAATCAAATTCATCTTTTTAATGAAAATCAGCATAAAATATTAAGAAACTTTCATTTTAATAATCTTCCTTGTACATATCTTGAAGGCATTTTAAGAAAACGTCCAGAGACTTCCACTTAGCCGCGAGGTAAGCCCACTCGGGCGGAAAGTTTATTTATAAAAAGAACAAAGGCGGAACTATAAAAAAAAAAAACCGCAGTGATTCTGCGCTGCCAATCTGCGCTGTAGACGCCTCTGTCAGTCTGCCTCAGGGCAGCTGTGGCTACACACGTAGCTTACCATCACCAAGTATGAATGAAGAGTGAATGAATAATGGATCCGATGTAAAGCGTCTTTGAGTGTCCAGAAAAGCGCTATATAAATCATTATTATTATTGCAATTATTATTATTATTATTATTATTATTATTGTTATTGTTATTATTATTATTATTATTATTATTATTTGTACCTTTTGTAAAAGAGAATTTTCATATCACCGAAGCAGCTCCAGCCTAACGTTTCATTTAAATGCAAAACATTTCAAGGACACAGAGTTAAACGTTAGCTTACCCTTTTAAGGGAAAAGCCTGTTGGCATCTTGCTATTGATGTTGCCTTATTTAGAGGCATGTTATATTATTCATTTTGAATTGCTGTATTGAGTCACCTTTAGTATTCATTTTGATTGAGAGTCTGCTTATGTGCCTATTTGAGACTCAGCCTTTTATTTATTTTATTTAACTGTATTTGTATTGCATTTTTGAGAAATGCACCTGTCCCAATTAGTTTGCTGATTGTGCTTGGCCTTTTTTCTTTTGAATTTCATTTATAAAGCACACTTAACCAATAAAAATGTGGATTTCAAATCTTGTCTTCTTGGTGTATTCTATTGATTAGTCATGCACTACAATTTTATAATGTCCTAGAATTCCAATTCTTTATTTGGGGGGTTTTAGCAGGTATGAGATTAAAATGTGATTAATTAGATTAATTAATTACAAATCCTGTAATTTTTTTTTTAATCGCCTGACAGCACTAATTTAAAGTCACTATCTGGCTGTCAAGCAATTGTTTCTCCCTTGTAGTAATAAAATCATCAATAATTTTAAGTGAAGATACCGTCTCTTCCATGATGGTGCAAACTGTCTGCCAATATCACTTTGTATTAATCAGTCTATTGCAGGGGTTTGGGGGATCACAGCATAAATATCCTGACACAAACTGAAGAACACATTTTCTGTGCCCTGAGTTCCTGTATTTTCCATTGGTGTTTTTAATCACACAATATTAACTACTTAAAGTAGTGGACTATATACCACACAGTCAATGTGCAGTGATGCTTCTTGTGTTTCTATGATAAGCTTAGCCCTTATGTAGTCTTCACATTCTGTATATATGCTTTGCCATAAAGGCAAAAAAAAAAAACCTTCTCTAAACTAACTTCAAAGCCTATCATTCATCACAAAGTAAATTAATATCTGGAGTCATCCTCTTCTACATTTATTAGGGGACACTGCTCATTTGTAATGCAACACACCTGCCATGACTGATTCCTTTACTATTATTGCTTGAAATACAACATTGGTGTAAAAATTAATCTTGAAGCAGCAGTGTCTCAATTATTTTTTGTCATTTTGAAATTTATTTTATTGAACGTGGTTCCAATCACGGTTAGTTCCTATTCCTTTCTATCCAATCAGGAATTAAATTACAAAATGTGCAGTTCGCAAATTTTAACAATGTCTTTCATGTGTGTAAACAATGACAAAACAAGACCGTCACAGACTGCAACATCTTGCGACACCCCTGAATTCAAAATTTTACCACGACCTACTTACATAGGTCAAAGATCAAATCTAGTGCTCTGACCTACTGCCATTGATCAAGGCACTAGCTTTGATCTACAGTTTTACTCACACTGGCCTTCTCTGTCGTCTTTCTATCTTATTCGGTTCCTGAGTCTACAAAAGTTGAAATTTGACCTTGACCTAGTTTTCTCAATGTCAAGGTTATCATCTCATTTTCTTCCCTTTTGCCGCCCAAGTAATGTGCTCTTTGTTTCTTCTTTCTATCTGCAACGGTTGCAAAGATATTTGATGGACTAACTAATGGATGGACGGACAAACATACGAACACTTACAATCACAATACATCACCGTTTTGAAGCCGGATGTAACTATAAGAGTACACTGTACAAAACAATATCTTGAAGAACATTAATCAGTTAATGAATGGGGCCAGTGGCTCATCGACTGTTTCATGTTGAGGGTTGGAGGCTACTCTTATGGCAATCAGCTTATGTATCACGTATTTTACAAGCTGTTACTCGCGATTATCAAATTGTATCATACTTGATTACAATTTGATAACTATGTCTCGTCGCTTATGCTTGCTCTGTCGCTTATGCTTGCTTTGGAAGGTTCTGTTGGGTTTTTCTGTCTGATAAAGCACTTAGAAATGTCTGTTGCCATTATGAAGCGCTTTATAAATAAAGATTGATTGATTGATTGATTGATTGATTGATTGATTGATTGATTGATTGATAGAGTGTCAATCAATAAAGAAAGAAACAATCAAATAAAGAAACTTTATTTTGTCTGTGAAATAGTTTTTCTTGAGTCGCACTCGGGGTCATAGAAGGGTGAAGCTGTCTAAGCACATGAAAAAATTATTTCAGCCTGAGATCAATCAGTAACACACACTGATTTAGTGTGTGTGTGTGTGTGTGTGTGTGTGTGTGTGTGTGTGTGTGTGTGTGTGTGTGTGTGTGTGTGTGTGTGTGACAGAGAGAGAGAGAGAGAGAGAGAGGGAGAGAGAGAGAAGAATGACCCAAACACAATCTTGGTAACCTGGTGGTGCTCAGATTTCTAACGTTTATCAAGCCAATTTTTCATTTTCTCTAATGTTGGGATCACTCCAGGACAGGACATCAAATATAAAGTTGAAAAAGATTATTTTGGATGTTTTCTGATGTTAAACACGCTGGCGGGTCATTTTTGACCGAACGACAACACAAGGGTTAATGATTCTCCATCAAATGGTTACCACCTGTGCTTTAATGTCTGTCCTGCTGTCAGCTCAAGGGAATGGGACCACGGTGGTTTGTTGGTGGGTCTATAGACTGCAGGTGAGTTGGAGAATAATCTTTTCTAACAGTGGGGACGTTTTGAATTACATTCTTTTTTTGGCTTCTGCAAGAGGTTGGCAGGCTACTTGATGATCACTTTCAGGACAAACAGGGCCCTGTCCACTGGTAAATGAAATGAAACGGTCATTTAATGATGGGAAGCTTTGGTGGGCTTATCTGCTTGGGCGCTTTGAACTCGTATTCCACACAGTGCAACCTGCACCATCCAGTACATCATTCCAACTTTTGATCCAAACTTATTATAAAGGTGATCAAAATACCTAATATGTAGGACGACTCTATCTCAGAGGGATAGAACAGTCGTTCACCTTTCTGAAGGTTGCTGGTTTGTCCCCTGCAGTCTACATTTTGAAGTACCCTTGAACGAGATACAGAACCCCACTGCTCCTCAGGGATGAGTCATATGCAGATAAAGAATTTAAGTAAAACAAAATATACATTAGTTCATGTAAAATACATAATAATGATTAAAATAGAGTAACCAAAGAATAATGCCATTGGATTAATAAAAATATTAATTCCAAGGACAATAAAAGGCACAGTGAACAACATAGAATAATGACTGAGTAACTTTTTAAAAAATGTTTTTATAAGTATAAAATGTAAAAAGCTTTTCAATGTTAGCTCTCTGACATTTCTCTTTTCTTCGTAGCTGTCTCTTTTCATCATTTTTTGTCATTGCTTTGTCCATTTTTTTTTTAACTTTTAAAAAGTTGAAACTGAATACCGCTGACAAGAGACAAACATGAAGAGAAATATCAAGAAGTTGAAAGTGAAGAAAGTCAAAATTCAAAAAGAGAAATCAAAATAGATATTATATCTTATATTTTGAATCCACCAGAAATGGGCAGTGATAGGGAGGTGGAGGAAACATGACATGACAGCAGCATGACAAAAATAGAGTCACAGAAATAATCAGCCATAGGTATAGGCAAGACAGGTGAATGATGAAAGTGTGTAACTGTGTTGTTGAATAGATGTGATGAGCTGATGTGAGCATGTTTGACAGCTGTGGACAATGGGAGCAGAAAATATAGACAACGCATGTGTGAATGGTATGAATGACAAGATTGTATGATAATGAGTTTAAGTGTGCAAAGGAATAGTCTTCTGGAAATTATCTTTCACTGGAGCATTGTCTTTTTAGCTTTCCTTTTTAATGGGAACCTACAACTATAAGAAAGGCTGTGCACTTAAGAAACCACAAGCTGGTCCTACATGTTTTACTGTTAAAAAATAATAGTAGTAATGCAACAACAATTATATCTGGGATAAAGGCAAGCCATTTGAGCCTGGAAGTGGACAATTTGACCTCACATCTTGAATACTAACAGTTCAAGGACAAAAGACAATGCATAACAAGTGGTGATGCCAAAGCTAAGTTTACGTAAGATTTGTAAGAGCACGCAGGCACTTGTGTTGTATTTTCCAGTCTGGCATAACCTACAGTAAAAACCAATTCCCTTTAGTAAAATATTGTATTATTACCAGATGAAAGTAAGCAATGTCTTTTATAGAAGGTGTTAAATTTCTATTCTAGATATAAATACTGTATAATAAAATACACTTGCCCTTTGTTTATTAGGAGTATGAAAGTATTACCCCACATTTAAGTATTTCTGTATCAGAGGCCATATTTTTTTTCTGCATGTGTTTTAATTTTCTGAAAATGTAGACCAGTCTTGCAATATTAATGTACAAAATTGACTTGTCTTTCTTTCAAGGTCTCCAGCTTTTAATTAATATGACATTTTTGGCTAGGAAACCTGAATGGCTTTTAGACGAATTTAATATAAAGCATCACTGATGAAATTAGCTAATGTCCACTGACGTTTCACCCCAACCATTATAAGAATGACTGGTTCCTGGTCATTTTTATGTGAATTCTGCTAGTAAGGTCTGGTAGATTTCAGTTCACTTTTCATGTGAACTATTGGTCTTAAGGTCAGATTTGGGAAAAACAAAATTTTCACTGGCAGCTTTATACTTTCTCCAGCTTTGTTAGTTCTGATATATTGGCAGCATTTAAAGAGCTTATTGCCCAACTCAGACTACAGATACACAATTTCACAGGACAGTGTCTGATATGCTGGTATGTTACAATCCAATCATCAATGCACTGTTGCATATATTCACTAAACTGCTCATGGAAACAGCAATTACGAACACGGGTCCCTGCCATCAGTCATGTCTGTTAATCTTTATCCCCCCACACTAGACACAACTAGAACAAGTCTTTTTGCTTGTCTTATGTCACATGTCAGCTTTAATGATGGAGGCCCGCACTGAAGATTCCAGCAGACAAGCCATTAATCGCATGTCTTGGTAAGCCCATGAGAGTAGCAGCCTGTGAAACAAAGCTGCTCTCGCTTTTATGTGTTTTTTCTCTGTGGTTGTTGGGAAAAAGTTGCAAGTGAATTTGCCATTAAAATGGCAGCAAGAATGTTTGCTGCTCAATCCATGTTAAGAATTTTTTGATGTTGTATAATGGTAGGGTGTTTAAAAAAAAATGTCATTTCTCAAAGAAAGACAAAAGTACAGTGGCTTTTTTTTACATTTCATTTATAGCATTTCCTTTATTCTGCAGCTTGTTTACTAAAGACAATTGTTCCATGGTTATCATACTACATAAAGTCATGGTGACAGCTGAACTAAAAGTGATACAGCCGATTCTGATTCCATGAAATACTGTCCATATGAATGAATCTTAATGAATCTTAATGACTTTTGTTTTCTATGTTCTTTTAAGGCATGGCTTTTACCTGGCATGGTAAAAGCCATGCCTTTACCTGGTATGTAGAATAGCAACGTCTATAGTCAGATAACGTTAACTGTCAATATAATAGCTCCCTTGTTGCCATTAGTTACTGTATATACTGGTAGTTTTGAAAATTATTATGGAACAATTATCTTTCAAAATGGAGAATATTCACCACTACTTTTCCTTTAATAATACGTATGCATGTGTTTGAACCACTAAGTAGAGTGTGCATTCCCTTCAGGGATCAAAATCAGTATATAACATTTTAAAAAAAAATTCTGTGAAAGGAAACCCTATTAAAGCTATTTCAGCTGTACGGTTAGATGACTTTTAGGACGTTGAGTCATCATATGAAAATTTTGGTAACTTCAGTCCAAACGTGATGGTACAATCATTGCTTCACTGATGTCCAATTAGTGAGAGAGTGCCTTATACTGTATCATCCAGTTAAAGCAAGCATTATAAAGCATAAATTAAATATATTTAGCATTCAGCTGTTAGACACTGTCTTCTTCATTGTTCTTTTTTTATACATATGGTGGGATTGCATATTTAAACATTAAGCTCCATGCTAATTGTGGATATTAAATATATACAAATGCAAACGTTTGCAGGCAGTCAAGACCTTCAAAGTGTTTAAAATGAGTTGATTTGAGATAATGCAGTAGGCTCTGAAAAAAAAATAAAGCTATATTTAAATGCCGAGTGCATTTATATTATGTGTGGAAGATAAGAAATAATAAACATCAATGTGAGGCAGCTGCCAGAAACTCTGAGGGCTTTAATATATCACTTTTATTGACTTGTATTCATTATGAACATGAGTTATTCAACACAGAATTTTTCACTGGCACGAATTTAGTTAACTTTGAATTCTGTACCTTGGCAAGTTCATCTGAAGCCATGATGATTAATCTCAATTTGTGCAGGATTTTAAGTTCTTTTGAGAGTAATGGGAGATACGGGGTGAGGTGCAGCACACATTTTTTAATTTGTTATTCTGCATTTTTTTGTTGTTGTTTTGGTTAGAGGTATAATTTTCTTTTTATATTTTGTCTTATCATCATTAAATTATATGTATTTTACATGTTTATTTTAAAGCATTGTAAATTGATTTTAAATTGATTCTAAAGTAAAGTATATTGTTTACACAGTACTGTATTAAAAATTCATTTTATTTTGTGAAGTGCCTGATATATCAGCAACATGTGATATCTGCCTTCACTGCTGGAGCCTATCCCCAGTGACATTGGGCTCCAGGTGGTTTTGAACTCAGGACCATCTTGTGGTGAGGAAACAGTATTACCCACTGTATCATTGCTGCCCCAGCACAATATTAATTTTGTTCATATTGTTATGTTTGAAAACCAACAAATTTGGGGCAGCAATGGCTCAGTGATTGAGCGGGCGGTAGACCGGCTTGTCCAATGTTTCAAAGATTGACGATTCGATTCCCGCTCCCACCCAAAAACACCCAGAGTGTTAGCTGACAGTGGGAGATGTCAGCTCACCACCAGAGCACTCCCAAGGAGCCCTTGAGCAAGGCGCCATCCCCCTTTACAAATTTCTCACTTGGGGCACTCCACTGCCTGCCACTCTACCTCCCCCTACATGCCTACAGGCCCGCTTGTGTGTGTGTGTGTGTGTGTGTGTGTGTGTGTGTGTGTGTGTGTGTGTGTGTGTGTGTGTGTGTGTGTGTGTGTGTGCTACAAGGGCTTTTACAAACTAACATCTATGTATGCGTTTGAAGAACACGATTTAATAACTAGAGTGTGCTCTTAATTTCCCTTCGGACCAGTATATAAAATTAAAAAAATTTTAAAATAAGGCATGCAAGACCACCACTGAGTGAAACAAACACATTGAAATGTAGATGAAACCTTAAGACCATCAATCACTTTAAAGTAAACATTGCAAATGGTAAACAAACATAAAATTACCAGTATAACAGGATCAAACAAGTATGATGAAGGTTGGATCCCTTTAATGAACCTTCTTCAAAACCCAGTTGTTCCTTTTGTCACATATGCTACCTTTCCACCAGTTTCAGTAAAATCTGAAAGTAGTTTATGGGTAATTGATAAAAAAAATCTTGCAATGTTAAGGGAAGTGAAAAAAATCCATATAACTGAAACTTTATTTGGAAGAGCTCCACAGTTGAATTGTTTCTTTGTTGGCACCAATTAGAAGGCAATTTATCATATAATTCATGTGTCATTGAAAAATATGGCCATAAAGGTCTTATGTCATAATGTTCTTAAAGGTTCAATATATTTTATGTTACATACTTTTAAAGCTTTAAAGCAATAGATGGAATTGTTAAAAATGGTTCCATCTTGCAATGTAAAAAAAAAAGATGTGAATCCTAGATCGACCCTTTATCTGCATTCACTTCAAATTTAATTGCTTCTTCTCTGCCATATGTCCAACCTCCCACCAAGTTTAATGAAAATCTGCCAAGCAGTTTTGGGTAATCCTGCTAACAGACAGACAAACAAACAAACCAACAAACAGATGCTGGTGAGAACATAACCTCCTTGGAGAAGGCGGTATTTTTTTAAATGTACCACTATATACAAAAATGAACTTGACACTGACTAAATATGCATAATAACCAAACGTTGGTGTGACAATCCGATTAAACCGTTTGCAACTGTGCTGATGGGCAATTGTCATCTATTTGGTCAATATTAAGTGTGACAAAAAGTACATTTTAGCACCTTTACGTCAGAGCAATACAGTACAAAAGAACTAAAACGAGATGACAGAGCAAATAAATAAGTTAATTAATTAATTAATATCATCTTTACCTTAATGTTGAACAAGGAAAACAGCAAAAAAGTAAAGAAAATAGGTAAACTGCATTCATTCTGACGACTTGTAATTTCAAGTGCACCTGATGGTTGTAGTTATCAGTAAGGCTGAAAAGCAACTTATTAATGAGTACAAGGTTTCAATAAAAAATTGTAGTTGGACTAACATCCCTCAAGGATTGGCTTATTGTAATGTGACACTGTTAATTGGAAGTAGTGATATAACATCTGGAGATAGATGTTCCAAATATAAACATCATTTTACCAATGATGTTTACTTCATGTTCATTTTTCCTGCTCCTCTGCTCCCTGCTCCCTGTCTCTTTGACTTGATCAACCTTACACTCATTATGCATTAACACGTTTTGTGTCTTTTCTCCTCGGTATGTGGTTATTTTATTACAATTAGAAGTCAAGCTTTGTTGGAGAAAGGGCTGCAGGCAGCGAAACTAACAACCTTTGAATAAATAGTAAAGCTAAGAAATCCTACAGAGATGAGTCGACTGGCTCAATCAGTGGTCTGCAGGGTTTTAGCTGTACCTCTCAGCAGTAGATTGGCATTCTAGGTACCGCAACAGATAAAAAACTATCCCCACTACTGACATATTCTGGTGAAGGAAACACAAAAATGACCCTTATAATAAACAACAAATTAAACTTAAGTGAGCAGGATTACTTGGTGGAAATGAAGCCTAATACAATAGTTTGTATCACACTTAGTAAAGGATGCCAGCAAGCATGTGACAGGAGGGACCACTTTTTGACTCCTGTCGTTCTTGCCTTGGCTGTCAGTAAATGCATGAGCTGCATGAGATACAGAGATATTAGGTGAGATGACTGTATTATAATTTAGACCGTATATTTGGACATAACAGGAACATAAGGATGAAGCAAAGAACAAAGAAAATGGCTCATTGGCAGTATTTGTTTTACACAGGCTGAGCTTCACTATAGCTCATCACTATAGGTCCCCAACCTTTTTTGCACCACAGACCAGTTTCATCTAAGACAATATTTTCATGGACCAGCCTTCACTTGCTCAATAATCGTTAATGACGCCAGGACAGCTGTAGTCTAATAATAAATCATCTGCAGTGGTTATATGTAAAATACAGACATCAACAGACAATTAACGTCTTTTTGATAAATTGATAATCAACATCTCTGTAAATAAAATTATTATAAGAAATAATTATATTAAAAACTCAATTCAAGTGACTCCAGTGATGAGGTTTATTTTGAAATATAGCGACTTACAATCAGTGCATTCAACATAGGAGAAATTCTGATCATTTCTATATAAAAGGGTGAAAAAGTCAATCAAATAATAATAATTATACTAACGATAATTTAGTATTTGGGGACCGCTGATCTAGGAGTAACAGGAGACAAAAACACCTGAAGTATTTTCCGGACGTCCGGTCTACTCTTCAGTTTGGTTTTCTTTCCGGTCACTGCAAAAAATCCCGCTTCACGAAGACAGGAGGTTGAAAATGGAAGGGGAAGGCAATCTTGGGTTATTCTGCTTTGACTTTAATCCAGACCACTGGCGCAGTTGTGGGTGCTTATTTTAGGGGTAACGGCTGGTAACCTGTCACGTGACTGAGACCTGTCAAGAGGCACAGACGCATGCATTCATCTGTGTGTCATTCCGCACAGAAGTCATTTTTCAAAATAAGACGTCTTTAGACTAAATCAATTGAAAAATAAGAAAAAGTCAAACGTTCTGTGCTGCCTGGTGCCTAATGTCCCGCACACCAACCACTGGATCGGTGGTTGAGGACCACTGACATAGACGGATGTAACAGAGAATCGGGTAATTTTTAAAATAAAACATCTTTCAGATTTCGAAATAAATAAAACGGAAATAATGTAAGTTTTTTATTCTTTCTGTGCGGCCCGGTACCAATTGACTCACAAACTGGTACCAGTCCATGGCCGCGGGGTTGGGGACCGCTGCTGTAGATCCTGCCAAGACAATTGACAAGACTTGGTTGGTTGTTCTGAGAAATCAAGTCCATTTGCGTGTTATGCAACAAGTTGTGTAGTCTTTGCAATCAAGACATGATTGATTTTAACCTATTTTTTGAGAATTAGCCAAGAATAAGTTGGCACTCAGTTCTTTGTGTTTGTGTGTCGGGAGGGGGGAGGGGGGTCTGTATGGTACTACTAGCCACATTCACAGTCCGTTTTTGCTTTGTCACTTTAATTACTGATCAACAACAGGTAGAGAATATTTGATTGACAGTCTGTCCATCAGCAAATAACCTAATACTTTATCATTTTGTATTATGGATCTGATACATGAAAGGAAACAATTAATTTGCCTTTGACAAATCCATCGCATTTGAAGTCCATTTTAAATCGCTAGTTGAACAGAGATGAACAGATGCCTATATAAAACCATCAGACAACATATCAGCTTCCATGTTTCAATCAGCTTTTCAAACATTAGAACAACCAAAACAGTGATAAGAAGACACATATGGCACCATGAAGAACAATTAAAGATGCACTGACTGCAAAAAACCCACAAATGCTTAGAAAATAAATGTACAGATGATAGTAGCTCTAAAATGGGGCAGTGTTGACAAAAAGAGTGTCCATCCAACAGAAAAAAAATTTAAACAGCAAGGAATTGCTCATCAGAAACTCTTTCTGCTCTGGTGCTTTTGTCTTTTGGGGGAAAAACACAAAATTTTATTACCCGGCAAAGGTTCTACAAATACTGTTACTCCCCTCCAGTGATTCACTTATACCCATGCTGTCTGCAATAAACAGCATATGCAACATCCTGTTGTATAGAATGAGCTCTGTGATAATTGTGTAGAGTCATAAAATGTATGTATAAATGTACATATGGACACGGTTGATACATTTGTCCATTTTAATAGCCTAAGCAGTGAGACATACCTCCCCACCTATATATTTAAATAAGCTGATTTGAAAACCTCACGCTGTCACGTTTTAACTCCAACCACTACGTGTCAATCAAGCGCCCAACCAATCACGGCACATCTGCCAGAAGGAATCACGTGAACGGTATGATGTAAGGCCTCGGGCAGCGAGGCTTTTTGTTGCGGTTACACCTTTTGTCCCAGATAATGCAGATATTCGGGACGAAAACACTGGCCAAAGAGAAGTTTTTTGAAAACGCCGGGTATGCGTTATCGTGTTGACGCCGTAACCAAAACTTTTTCTATCCGGGTGGCGTCTGCCTGTGATGGAAACCACTGTGACACTAGTGTGTGTGACCTGTGTCTACATGTACAAACAGAATGGATGGAGTTAAAACCGGCTATTTTCTGACGTATAACAGCTCCACGTCGAAGACACATTGATAAACATGCTTTGCAGTTGAATATTTGTTCACCTGCTTCTTTCTTTATTCATTCATTTATTCATCCAAAGACGCCGACACCAGTTCTGGATCAGGCCGGGATGCGCTGCCTGCTGGTGGGAGAACTCTGTGATGGGTGCGCTTGTTTTATAATACCAATGCATTTCTTTTCATATATTTGGAATGAACTCTAAAAGTATTGTTTTATTGTGGAATTTCCAAGGGATCCTGTCTAATAAAATTTATAATTAATTTATAATTTTTATCTCCCTCCTTACTATCCAACCTAGCATGCAAGTCATCATAAGCCCCTTGTTTGGCCCTTGCTACCTCTACATTCACCTTACGCTGCATCTCCCTGTACTTCTGTCTACTCTCCTCAGTCCTCTCAGTGTCCCACTTCTTCTAACCCGGGCCTCGACCGATCCGTGCCCTCTTGCGGCTACATTTTAAGAAAGAAATATAACAAACAAATATAGAAAAAATATAACAAACTGGGTTGTGGCTACAATTGTTAATTGTAGACAATTGTCTTCTTGTAGAAATCAGGGGGAAAAAAAGTCCAACAGGATTCTGTACTGATCAAGTTAATGTCTTTATAGAAGACTTCTACTTCCCCTGGGGAATTATAACTGAAAAATGACTCTGAAATCAAAAAGAAAAGCAAAGCAAAAGATAGAACAGTAATAACACAGCAATGAGAAGATGATGCATTTCTGGCAGATGGGAGAAAACAAGTAAACAACAATGCAGATGTTTGATTTACATAATTCAAAAGTCTTTGCATAATTTGAGCAGTTCTGATGCCAAACATAGCTCATTGGTAGCCGCAGCCTTGGGTTTTACTCTTTCAGTTGAGGGACAAAGGTGGGGCAAATCTGCATTTAATGCAATCATGCAGAACAAAACTATTACAGTTAAGGGAGTTCCAGTTGTCAAAATTAGAGAGTCATTGTAGTTTGAGTCCTGCCATAAGGTCTGGGATGTTTGTGAATGTTTAATTTTTCATTAGCATACCTTAAAAATAAAATTTAATGTGACATACTCATCAACAATCAAATTCTGGCCTTTGTTTAAAACTACTGAAGCTCTGATATGATTTCTCTTTTTTGTATTGTCAAAGGAATATAAAAGTGGCTATGCTGATTTAGTTAGCATCACAGGTTTGCGCAAGTGGGTCAGTCACTAGATCGGCTGTCCCACTTCGAGGCAGAACGAGGTGTTGTGAAAAACTGTTCTACATTGAGAGCAGACCCAGGTTTGAAAATATCTAAGTGGAATTTGATTTGAGCTGTGTTCCTCCACCTCCAGGTCTGAGAAAAACACAGTGTATGTTTGTGCATCTGAATCCTCTCCCCTTCAACTTGTCTGAGCTTTGATTTTTTGACATATTCCCTTGCTGCTTTTTTGCTTCAATGCTCTGTGCACTGTGTTGTCTCCCATCTTCTTGTATCTGTCTCCTATCTCATCCGCTTCCAGGCAACGCAAGGCTCACAGTCTGCTTTCCATAAAGATAACATTGCTGAGTTAAACAGATGGGGTATAAATGTTGTCTCAGTGATATGTATTGCCTTAGATACAACAAAAGATAGAAAAAATTATTCATACTGTCTTGAATTTTCAACAGAACTATGAAATCTTGGGTATGCTGGGATTTAGAACATGTGCTATGAAGCTTTTTTTTATGTTATCAATATATCTGTGAAGCCGAAGCTGTCAATATTACGTATTTCCTGATTTTTATTTTTATTTTTTTGCAGTTTAGAATACACCTGAGTGTGCAGCTTAAGGGGAAAACAAAACCACACTAAATCTTGTACTATCCTATAAAATGTTGACGTCTGTACGTAAAAGCACTACATTTAACAACAAATTCAAGGTAAGGTATGCATAGTTTACTTGAGCATTTCCATTTTATTTTGGTTTTATACTCAAATTCTACATTTTGAATTTACCTTTATTTGTACCTGTCTTTTAAAGGGAAAACCTTATACAACCTGATGAATTTATTTTTTCTGACAATCCAAAATGTTAAGTTGTTTTGTGTAGTTCCTCTGCTGCCCTCCTTGCACCTCTTCAGATTTTGTCACACCTAAGAAGCGAATTAAGAATATATCTTGTCAAAACCAGAAATAGTGTTTGCCAAAATACTGTTACGACGAGCCAGAAAACTCTTCTTCTGTCATGTTGGAATGAAATTAACAAATTTACAATTATAGTGCTTGCATGGGTCTCACAAAATACTGGAGCAATTTCAAAAATTGTTGTGATCCATTAATCAGTTAAACATCAATCCAGGGTAAGAAATATCATTACTTACCCTTTATGCATTCTTTTAATTTCTAAATCAATTGAAATACACAAAGTCCTCTTAACCATGGAACATTTTCATCAACCTGAAGATATGCCTATTTCTATCCTCTAAACTCATTCTAAGAAGAAATAAAAGCTTGTGAAACAAAATAGTTCTGTAGTAAATATGTATCATATCTCAAATGTGATTTTTTACAAACGTTTGTTGTAGTGACATTTTTATTCCATAGTGGTAGTTGCAACTTAATTCTAAATGTTGCTGAGCTCCCTGTCAAACACTTTGCATTGATAAATCTCCTAGTTATATCTAAATCAATATGGAGGGGGTAAAAAACCTTTATAATCCTCGCCCTCAGCAATCTTTTGCACGCAGGCCAATTTCTGTCCAGTTTTATCATTTGAGCTTGACAGTTTGCACTATGTTGAGTGGACCCAATCCATATTGTTTGATACTACTCCTGGCCCAAACCAATAAAGTATTCCAATCAAAGTTGCTGAAATGTGATTTAGGTGTCAGAGGAAAACCCTGTTTGTTTATGCACTTGAAAGATTTCCACATAGAATATCAATGTGGGAGGCTGTTGAGCAAGTACTTATCAATTTCTACCCAAATGAAAAATGTTGCAGTAGCCTACTTAACAACAGAAAATGTGAATATCATGTTGGTGTTATAATTTAATTACTATCCGAAACATTTGGTAATTAAACTTGTTGGGAATGCCATCTAGACTCACTCCACTATGCTCAACTATTTCCGTTTCTGTACAATATTACCTTGAATACATTCGTTCGTTAATTTTATTTCAAGATTTTGCGATTCATTTAAAAACTGTCTGTGCTCCCTCTCTCTCTCTATATATATATATATATGTGACTGGGATTTGAACCCACAACCTCCTACATTGAAGTTATTGACACTGTACTATCCTACTATGTGTATAAATACTGTATATATAAAAATATATATCTACATACAGTATATATATATATATATGTATGTATATATATATATATATATACATATATATACTGTGTATATATATATACATATGTATATATATAATATATATACAGTATATGTGTGTGTGTATGTATATACACACGCACTCTCGCGGGAATCCATGGAAATTCCACAATAAAACAATGTCAGACTTCATACCAAACATTTGAAAAAAAATGTATTGGTATTATAAACCAAAACGCACCTAACGTGGTCAAAAATCAACTTGGTGACATAACGACTTTGTGTTGGCAAATTAAGGATTGCGCTGGGCGAAGCTGTAGATAAATCTTAGCAGGCTAAGGTTAAGGGAAAAGGCACCTGTCAAAAGAGCAAGTGGAAAAGAAATTTTAGAGAAGTGATAGTTCTGTTATCTGACTACATGAACAGAACTGTATGTAGCCACTTAAAGACCGTTTTTGTCAGATGCCTGAGGAGCATTTAGGATACTAAATCGATTGTCCCATTCCAAATGGTAACCATAGCTTGACAGACTGTTCGTGCTAACCAGCTAGTTTCACTCAGAATTCATTCGTTCCTAATGTTTGGACTCTCTGCTCAAAAACATGAAAATTGGTGGAAAAGTTATGACACTAAAATTATGTTAACTGGGAAGTCCATGTATAGTGATTTCTTCTCCTAACATAGCAGATGCCTTACACCATATTGTTCACGTGATTCCTTTTGGCAGATGCGCCTGGATTGGTTGGGCACTGCGATTGGTTGGGCGCTTGATTGACAGGTAGTCCGTGGAGTTGGTGACAGCGTGACAGGGTGAGACTTTCAAGTGAGCTCATTCAAATATATAGTTGGGGATATATTTATAATTTAGTCCATTACATAAATTGTAGAAATATGTGTAATTTTGAACTTTGGCCTTCAGTTCTTACCTTTTTTTTCCTTTCTTTTCAAACAGGGTCATTTAGCAGTTAAGCTTTATGTATCTAGATAATTATTTTAATTATATCCACAGTATTATTCTGCAAATCAATTCAGCAGCAAAAAGTAAATTAGAAGACAAGTAAGGCAATGAAATGTGATGGAACCACAGTGAACCAGAAGAATGTAATGTTATTGGGAAAAGAATAACAAGTTTTCCACTTCAAACAGACTTGGAGCACAACTGAGGATTTTGCATGTCAATCTGATATTTGAAGGATTTAAAATTTAAAGGTTATTCAATTATATTCTGAAGTGGGCCATGATAGAAAATATGTGAGTAAAGATTCAGGGTTTAAGGTTACGGCTCCTTTCTTCAGAAGTATGAACAAGTAAATGGTTGTTGTTGTATCAAGTTATTTGGAGTTTGACTAAATAAAGGCTTTGTTTTCTCTCTTCCCACTTCTGTGTCTTCTGTCTCATGCAGATTATTTGCAATTTTGGCCAGACAGGCTTGCATGTCTTCAAAGTGTTGTATTTAATGTCACTGGGGCATCGTGTTAGCATGCAGGTTGTTGGAGACAGAAACAATTTTGAAGCTACGCTGAATGAGTGAAGGATCAGCACACTAACGGTTAAGGGGAGTCCTCAGGGACACGTATAAAATTGGATCTGCCATTTTCTGAAAAATGTGCTGTTGATTTGATACATTTCTAGCCGAGGTTTTGTTCCTGAGGATGTCCATAATAGTTGATGAAGATAAATTACTGGTGCTTGCCTTTAAAAGAAAAGAAAGAAAAGGGAAAGAAGTGAAAACTGTTCTCAGGGGAGGTCTGTCTCATCTTCGTATACATTCGGAGAAGACTCCATATGCTGTACACAGCATTCGTCCATGAAAGACTAGGAGAAAGAAAAAGAGGAGGCTTATTAAAAGGCAATACCACACATTTTGAAGTATTATTTTGATCTCCCCAGAGTGTTGAGTGAATGTCTATGAACCCACATTAGCTTTTGCAAAGCTACAAATAAGTGATCCTCAAAATATTTGTCTCCATGGTTTAGAGGGGTTACTTTTTGTAATTAACATACAGTATATAATCAATATCATACTAACATTAGATCTGTGTTAACAAATCTCTGAACCACATGATGTGCAATGTCATCAACCTATTCAAAGTCAGCTGAGAACTAAGTCCAGGGGCAGAAAGAAAAACATGCAGTTTGGGAAAATCTGGGACATTCTTCTTTGAGCAATAAAAATAAGTGATTAGTTGTTTGAAAGTCACTCTGAATACCTTAAAAAAGTTCAGCGAAAGCAAATGTAGGTTAAATTAAATACAGATTGTGCCATTATGATCCTTATAGCTTTAAGAGCTTTAATTAATTCTTTCAGATAGGATGAGTGTACCTAAAGGATACCAGACGGCTTGCAAAAACTATGTTTTGCCTTTTTCTATTAGTGCATGAAGCAGTTTTCAACATTGGAGCATTTGAATGAGAGTGTGTTATGCTGTGGCAGTGGCTGACGGCCTTATCGGCATTTTCTATGGTGATTTCTGTGGTTTCTATGAGCTTTCTCTATTGGAATCACAGAGGGCTTCCATCGAGTGCACAGCCGCCTGCATGCAAAAGAACCATCCCTGGAGCCTCTGTTTACCAACCCAGTCAGATTTGCTGCTCTCATACGGAGCCAGGCTAAAGCTCAACAACCCAGTAACCCCTTCCAGTAACCCCCTCCAGTGTCCCTTCGTCTTTCCTTCTGTCCTTGCCACCAAAAATCCCACTTACAAATCTACATATACACACACACACATCCACACACCCATCCTCTCTCTGACACACACACACACACACACACACACACACACACACACACACACACACACACACACACACACACACACACACGCGCGCGCCTAAGGCTTTTATTTAGTCGGTCCTCCTCAGTCTACTTTTAGCCAGAATCTATTCAAAACTTTTTAGACTGCAGGCTTTTTATGTAAATTGTCAAAAAAAACTGTGAAACCACAGTTACATCCTTTAAAAAAGAAAAGAGAGGCACTTCAAACAGAACCGGTCAAGTATCAAAAGAGCAAAATTGAAGGGGGATAGCATTGTTGGTTTTACAGAATTGAGGGAGGGATTTCAACATTGTCTTAATAAACAGTGCATGAGGTTCTTGCCTAAGAATCTCTGTCTGTCAAAACAAGGACAAATAGATTCAAGATATTTTCATTCATGCACGTCTGAAGAGTTTGAGCATCCGCCAAGTTTGGTCATGTGGTTTTATATGTACTTTATTTTCGTTTTAGATAGGTTGATATTCCCAAACAAGATCTCTCTCAGCGGGCCAGGGTGAAATGAAATGTTGTTAAACAAGAATTGCTTTTTGTTGATAAAGAAAACAATACAAAGACAAAACAAGAAGGAAAAATGTATGTCTTATTCACACAACTCTTCAGGGAGAAAACTTTGATGAAGTTTGTCAACAGTATGGTACTTCTGCTGAGATGTCTTTTTCTAACTTTCATCTACTGTATATATAAGAGTTTCCCTCTCTCTCTGTGTGTGTGTGTGTGCGTGTGTGTGTGTGTGTGTGTGTGTGTGTGTGTGTGTGTGTGTGTGTGTGTGTGTGTGTGAGTGTGTGCAAACCTGGACAGATTTGTGCCATTATTTTGTTTTCCTTGAAATATCCCAGCTAATGCGATTGATTCTCCTCTTGATAAGTAAAACAGTCTTCGCATGTAAAAATGGCGATGTAACAGCAGGCTTAGAATAATTTAATAATGATGTAAGTAACAGAAACAGCCAGGAACAAAAATAGTACACATGACAATAAGTGTTTATTGCCTGTTTAACAGCCAATATTTAGCAATTAACTCTTGAACATAGACCTGGCTTTGTCTTTATTTACCCTGGATTGTCTATTTGCTCTTATTATACAAGGTCTGCTCAAGCACACATAAAATACAATGAAAAGTAAACTTCAACTTTTAGTGCGTAGTGTAGTATGATCAACAAAGTAGGACAAATATGATACCATTGTTTCCATTATTCTTATTTTCCTGGTACAATTATTAAACTGAATTTACACAACCTTATTGTCTTGGCATCCACAATTGGCAGGAGGTGATGAATCCTCTAAAACTGCAGCCTGTGGTTCAATTTAAATTAAGCTAGCAGACAGTTACAACTCAGTGATGTAATGTTAACTGGTTGGCCTCTGATTTTCCGATGATGCTATCATGAGTAAATTACTTTTAGAATAAACATTTCCTCAGTAGTTTCTTCCTTTACCTTTAAAGCATTTTACCATCACAGAAAGAGAGCTGAGTCATAGAATGTCACTTTCAGCTGCAGTCAATAGGCTCTTCTAAATGAAATGAATACTCAACATTTTCCCTCTAATGGACAGATACTGGGGACAGACAGACTGGACGCGATTAAGCCCCATTTAGATTGCTAATGTGACTGATGGACTGAAAAAGGCAGCTCTATAAGTTATTTTGTCATTCACCGTGTCAATCTCTTACTTGCAATATTCAAGTGCATTTGAACAAGTTTTTGTTGTTGTTCCCATTTGTCAACTACAACGTCTGGTACAGTGAGATGAGGCCACAGTCATGTCTTTGGACATCATGTAGGCAACACTCACATGTAAATTCAAATATTTTTCCATTCATCCATCCATTTTCTTGTGGACGAGATGATCACAATACTCTTGTCTCCAGTGCTTATCTGTGTTGTGAGTCATCGGTCTGCTGGAGCCTATCTCAGCTGACTACAGGTGAAAGGCAGTGTATATCACCAACATTATATGCACCCCGGAAAAGATGCCAGCTCATCACAGGGCCACATGAATGACAAACAAACACACACGCACACGGTCACACACTCAGAAAATTTGATGTGATTCAACTCGCCTAATAGGCATGTTTTTGGAGGTGGGTGGAAGCTGGCGAACCTGGAGAAAACCCACACAGACAAGGGGTGAGCGTAAATAAATTCTTTACGAAGCTGGGTTCTTTTAATATGAATGTGCATAACATAACACATTTTAAATAAAAAAAATAGATGGAATTGATTTGCAGATCAGTCTAGTGATCAAAGAGAAAAAGTTTCTTTTATCATAGTCTTTTTCTTCTTCTTTTCCTTTAAAAAAAGAAGTTACAGTTATATTGCTGTGGATGGTGACCTGTTAAGTATAACCACTGAAATGGCATTTTTGCAATAAAATACAAAAACTCGTGTAAACATTTTTTCACTTGTAACTTCACAGATTCAAGAATTTGAAGTATTGGAAACCGAATGAAAGACTTCCCAGACAAATAGTAATTTACTTTGAGTCTACCTTTAAAGTCACTATTCTTTATACAGTACAGTGCAACAGATAAGTGTGATTCAGGCGCATTCCAAAGTAACACAAATGCTTTTTATTATACAGGTATAATTAAATCTTTTAATTTACAGTGCTTTAATTTCTCAGCAAAATACATGAATTGTTACCATAAGCACAGCATCTTTATCAAAACTCTGATAACATCAATTGAAATTATCTCAAAATTAGGTTCTCTAAATTTGAATTGAATTTAACAACTCATTTTATGTCGATGATTAATATTTGCATATTCTTTACACGCTTTTCGATGTTTGTCTTAATTCATTGAAAAGTCCTATCTCTTTGTGTTTGAATTTCATTGTCTGTTTGGGCAGCTTCCATTATTTAATTCTGAGCACTGACATGAACTTCAAATATTGCAATATTACACACCATATAGATGTATGGCTTTCGCTTGACTTTGAGACTGTAATTGCAGTGCATTCTATCAATTCTTGTGACAATTCTTGTCACAAAGATGGCTTAAGTCACCCTGAAAAGAGTTGTTGTCTTCTTCTACACCATAGATTCAAATATGTTTGTTGTATAATGTCTTGGTAGCAGCATCCAACGTAGTCTTAATCGGTTACTCTCCCACACTTAAGTTGTCAATTGTCCCAATTTCTGAAATTTATAAATTAACCTATGTAAATGTTTGTCTCTGAACAGTCATTTTTTTAATGTTAAGTCTCCCTAGAAAGAAAAAAAACATGCTTTTTGGTGTGTGTGTGTGTGTGTGTGTGTGTGTGTATGTGTCTGTGTGTGTGTGTGTGTGTGTGTGTGTGTGTGTGTGTGTGTGTGTGTGTGTGTGTGTGTGTGTGTGTGTGTATGCATGTAGTTTTCCTGACAGTTACATTGCAAAGATTTCTTAATCAAAACAAGACTTCTTTCTCTCATTTCAAGTGGCTTTCAGGACCTTCTCTGATGGCCTATTGAATCTAAAAAGTATAATGTTATCATATATGTTGTGTATAAGTTAATTCATTCATTCATTTATTTTCTACCACTTGTTCCGCGTACGACATGTTGCAGGGTTTGCTGAAGCCTAACCCATGAAGAGTTTTGGTGGAAAGCCAAAAATATAAGCTAAGAATTCTGTTTTCTTTTTGAAGCAGGATACAAAATGAAGTCTTACCTTACCTTGAGAATTAAGCTTGGTGCTATAGAATCTTAACAGTTGACACAAAATTTCCCTTTCAACAAGCAGTCTGAAGTACACTCCTGACACTATGCTACTATCCATTGGAGCAGTTTCTATTGAATCTTGAACAGTTGAACTTTTTCGACAAAGCCCTCTGACAATTTCCCAAACCAAGACACAGTATTCAAGAATAGACACAAAGAAACAAACATACATATTCTTCCTGGTACAATGACTATTTTGTAAAGTAACTTGGGTCCAAGGCCATTGTATACAGTAGAAAAAACATTTCAATCCATTTGCACCCATCAGAACTGAACAGAACATAAATGGACAGAGACAATTGTTTGTTTTTTTCCACTCGGAAAAGGAGTGTCACTGTTGTTTGTCATTTTTTTGTCCCCTTAACAATAGTTATGACTACCTCCATGGTTTCTTCTGTAATTCTGCACCTGGACTCTGTCTGCCAACAATCTCTTGCTTCTTTTTATCAAATGTCAAATGTATTTTTCCATTGTTGGCATCTCAAGTATGAAGTACACACATTGTAAGGTAGGTTCTTATCACAGCCACTCAGTAATGGCAGGAGTAATCCTTTTTTATTGACAATTGCATATAATTTAAAGATAGAGTTAGTGATATAGATATGGAGACAATGTTCATTCACAGGAAAATAAGTGATTCTCTTTAGTTAGAGAGTTCAGATA
This sequence comes from Antennarius maculatus, assembly GCA_013358685.1. Classification (NCBI taxonomy): domain Eukaryota; kingdom Metazoa; phylum Chordata; class Actinopteri; order Lophiiformes; family Antennariidae; genus Antennarius; species Antennarius maculatus. The sequence goes on along the minus strand of CM023614.1, from coordinate 15,255,869 downwards.
GAAACATTTCTTTTTCTAACTTAACTTACACATATTTAACCTTGGGCTTTTTATGTCCCAAGTTGAGAGCAAGAATGGGTTTTGAGTGACAGACTCAACAATTAAATAAATTTGCTCTTTGCATAAGCAGCACACATGTAAATATCACACTGGATTTATGAGATTTCATATGAAAATTTTATTGACAGTTTGGACAATTTTGCAATCCCTCTTCTTGTTAGCCAATATTAACTATACATGATATCAAAAGGCAAGCACTGAAACCAATTGCACCGAATCACTTTGAATCTAAGATTAAATGGATCACAGTCATTGCACACAAGTTTCCTGCTCTTCCTCTGTTTTGAACTGACTTTAAAATTCCAAGTTTCTGCAAGTTTTGACTTGACACCATTATTTACCGTTGTGCTAAAAGACACATTTTTCATTACACTGTTTTGCAATTCTGACCCTCAAGCTATGGAATGTAAGGTCTGAAGAGTGCAAAGAAAAGATCCATGCACATTGCCTTTGCAGTGCCATGTCTTTGGTACAGGAGCATCCACAGTTTACAAGGCTTGCCTTCAATTTTACTCATCAAACAATGACTGTGTACACACCGCATTCAAGGCAGGGAGAATGCAACACAACGTGACAAGAACATCAAGCATTTGGCCATCTGGGGAGGAAAGTGCCAAATAATGACTCCTTAGTGATTATGGAACCAGTGTTCTTTTCAGTCCTCTCACAACTCCAAAACAGAAAATGAAGAGGTACATTTTTGAGTATACATCTTACAAAGTGGTCAGAATACCCCCCCGCCATGTTCCCATTTTCACCATAAAAAAAAAAAACCCTACCAATTCAAAGACAACATTGACCCCTGCACCTACTCATGACTCACTTGCATACAATTCATTTTCCACTTGCTTTTATTTGAAATCAACTCATTGACCTTCACAATGCAATGGCAAGAACACTGCCAAACTAATCCAATTTTGAGACACTGTTGAACAAGCTTCATATATCTTATTAAACAATCTCATTTTCAGTATTTTGTTAAAGTTATGTGATGTTGTAACAAATGGAAGAGATTTTTTCATGTATGTTGTTTCAGGATTGATGGGAATGTGATCAAAGTGGTGTTACATACTACTACTTCCAACTAGTATTGCAAGAACAATGAATTCAGAAATGTGCATGAACACAGTGTGTGACTTAATTCGACTGTATGTATTGTGTACAACCAAGCGAACCATCCTTTTCTGACAGTGGTGTCCAAGGCTCTGTTTCAAGGTAGACAGATGGAAAAAAAAAACATCAATACAGCACGTGCGATCACCTTCATCACACAACACAGACAAGCTGTTTTGGCAGTCAGCTACGTCTTAAGAAAGAGGAAGCTCTCAAAGAAAGAAAGAGTTTAGACATCCATCTTAAAAAAAAGAGAAAATGTCACATTGATTTCTGTTGATGCTCTGCATGTTTTTATGAACACTTCTAATGTTGGTGTTTATTTTGAGCAAGAAGTGAAAGAGAACATTGAGAAGGTGAAACACTTGTTCTTCTTTTGCTTTGCAAAATGATCCTGCACTGTTCCATTACAGAAATCATGCGTGGTGTACATAAAAAAGAGTAAAACAGCAACAGACTGACTTTGATTCTTTATTAAGTTGCACATAAAGCAAAGTCACACCGAAGTTCAGCATGCTGTCATTAATTGAAACTTTCCACTCCGCCATGTTGTATCGCGATAATATTGAGTTTGAACTATTTATAACAGTTGTTAGTGTCAGTGTTGTAAATAGGTGATTCATGGCTTAATACTAAAATTTTCTTTTTCATTTGATGTATTTACTGACTGTTCTTACACCAACAAATGTTATAATGTGAATACCAATACTCATTTGTCTGCCAAAAGCAATTAAAAGTCCAGTGGGAGGTGTCAGCTCACACTCCAAAGCCAGCACTGCCGAGGCACCCTTGAGCAAGGCGCCGTCCCCTTTACAAGTTGCTCATTAATGGCGCACCACAAAGGAGCTGCCTGCCAATGTACTTCTCCCCACTTCATGCCTACAAGCCCCTTGTGTGTGTATGTTACAGGGCCTGTACACACTATATACTGTATGTATGTGTGTGATTACTAACAGATTACTAACAGCTTGAGTGAGCTTCTAATTTCCCTTCGGGAATCATTAAAGTACAGTAATCCCTTGTTACTCGTGGTTAATGCGTTCCAGGACCACCCTTGGAAAACAAAATTTTGCGATATAGCGACAAAACTATTTATTTTATTATTTACAGTAATTTAAACGTTCATGAACCCTCCCCATGCTGATATTAAACCACCTTATATTTGTATTACCTTTTCCCACACTGTTATAGACTATTTAAATCACTTCTATGTTAAAGAAAAGTGTTTCTTTAATACATGCTGACGCACGGATGCTGTCAGCAAATAGCATGCTGGTACCGTATCGCGTGACTACCTACTAAAAATCTGCAATCTAGTGAAGCTATGCATCTTGAAGCGCAAACAAGAGAGGATTACTGTATACAAAATTTAAAAAATACAAATAAAAAAAAGTGCATGTCAAGGACAAACCTCCGGTGACAAAACCACAGAGAAGTCAAACAAACGTGTGTTATTGTTGTAAAGGCAATTAGTAAAGTGGAACACAAACATGCCTTTGAATAAGCTCTCGTGTGGCAAGTAAGCTGTAACTCTCAAACAAAACAAATGCTTCTGAAAAAAGCTGGTATTTCAGCCAGCTTTTTCAATACAGGTAGTTCTCAGCATACAAACACAACTGGTTCCAAGAGGTTTTTTGTACGTTTAAGTTGTTATTTATTAAATAGTAATCTGTAATCGCTATTTCAAGTCATTTCAAGTCATGCCATTTCTACTCTAAATACAAAAGTACTATTCCGTAAACTTACCAGAAACAATAACAGGACATAAAAACAACACATCCATCCATCCATCTTCTGTTACTGCTTTATCCGCTGCTGCAGGTCACGGGGAGCTAGGGCCTATCCCAGTTGGCTTAGGGCATGAGGCGGGGGAAACTCTGGGCACAATGCCAGTGCACTTCAGAGCCACAGAGAGACACGGGCAACCATGCATGCACACAATCATACCTACGGTCAATAAAATAGGTCATTTTGAGTTCTGTCGTTCTCGATTATACATCGGTTTTCAAAAAAAAATACATGAAAAAATAATAATCCTTTCACTCAACTTAATGTCTGTCTGTCCCAAATACTGAACTCAAAATCACTAGAAAACCATAAAAGTCATATAATATCAAGTTACTGTACAATAAATCAACAAAATAAAAACATACAATATTATTAGACTGTGGCAACACCCACCCAAAAAGCAAAAATGTTAATTTGCCATCATAACAGTGGGATGACGTGTTTAATCACATTGTGACATCATCTGAGAGACTATTATTATCAGCTGGTATTATCAGAAAAAAGAAAATCATGTAGGATTTAGACAGGCCAGTTTATTGACATCAAGGAAAAGAACATTTTAAATATTTCATATGGACATTTTTATACTGATTTTAATCCCCGCGGGGAAATTAGTGGCTCACTCTAGTTGGTTGAAATCATGCACTTATATGTGTGTACAGGCCCTGAACACACAAACACACACACAGGAGGCCTGTTCACATGCAGGAGAGGCAGAGTGGCCGGCAGCTCTTGCTTGGTGCGATCAAATGAGCAATGAGTAACTGGCTCAGTTTACTTAGGACAGTTATAGATCATATATAGCCCTTTGCTAACAACACACTATAAAGTTTTTTGCAGGTTTTATTTAACTCCAATTTATTTAAAAAAAAAAAATTAAATAAAAATTGCAAGCTTCAATTTCAGAATACTAAGATCAGTGATGTGCATATATCAAGGGGGACTTTGTTCCACAGTTCAGGGGGTGCAGCTACAGAGAATGTTCTGTCACTGCAACTTTTGTATTTTAAGCTGCGACTTCTGGCAGTAGATGATTAGACATGTTGGTGACAAATATGATGGAGGGAGACAATTAAGAGATTTAAAAACAAATGTTAAATATTGAAAGTAAATTATGTAAAGGACTGGGATCTAATGGAGAGAATAGATGTTAGTGGTGATGTGTTCATGTCTGGAAGTGTTTGTTAAATGTTGTAGCATTTTACACCAGTTACAGGTGACAGCTCGAGGACTGGGAGACTCCAACATAAAGTGGAAAGCAGTACTGCAGGCGTGACTGATAGAAGCATGAATGACTATTTCAAGGTCAGGGTGGTTAAGAAAAGGCTCCAGTTTGGCTTATAGGTGCAAACCTATTCTCACCACTCACCAGGAAGATTTATTTGTGGAATGACTACTGCCAAACAGCACCCCCAGATATTTGGGAGTTGGTAAGTCAAGTTGAAGTAGGTGTATCTCAGCAGGTAGATCAATCATCAATTTAACATTTGTGGATTAATATCCAGTCTCCACTGTGTGTGTGTGTGTGTGTGTGAGTGTGTGTGTGTGTGTGTGTGTGTGTGTGTGTGTGTGTGTGTGTGTGTGTGTGTGTGTGTGAATTAGAATTCATAAACACACTGTTTCTCTGCAGCAAGACAGTTCCGGGTTTCAGACCTGTTCTGTGTGGAATTTTGTACGTTCTCCCCATGTCTACACAGGTATTCCCCGGGTTCTCTGGTTTCCTTCCGCCTCCAAAAACATGCTGCTTAATTGGATTGGTCTGTTCCAAATTGTCCACAGGTGTGAGTATGTGCATGAATGGTTGTTTGTTTTTCATGTGATTCCGCGATGCACTGGCAACGTGTCCGGAACATATACCTGCCTCATGCCCGTCTGCTGCGATAGACTCTTGCAACCCCCCTGACCCGTGGTAAAGAAATGAATATTCTCTATTTTTTGGTAAATTGTCACATGGTGGGTTTCTTAACATTAAGCACTGCAGTGATCAATCAATAGTCTTTTTCAGTACTTCAGAAACAAAACTGCTCAATATCATTCTGGAGCCGGAAAAAGTCCAGTCCCTTAGTGATCAGTTCAAGTAGCTTTCTGTTCCCCACTGGATTTGATTCTCAATCAAAGAATTCATAAATTGAAAGTAAAATGTCCGTTGAATTGATTATAAGCCTTTACGTGCTGGTCAAGAGCAAACATAATATTAACAGCAGAAGAGAAAGAAACAGACAGAGAGAAATAAGGCAATAGCGATACAAATGTTACTGAATATCAGTGGTTCTTAGATCTAAATTTGAAAAAATGATCTGTCTGATTGTGACGCCACAGTGATGCAACGGTTACCTCTCGTGGCTCACAGCAAGAAGGTGTCTTGTCCTCTTCTGGGAGAGTGACATCCTCCCATAGTCCTAAGACTTACAGTATAAATTTGATTATTCAGTTATCCTACATTGCCTATGGGTGTGAATGTCAGTGATGATTCTAGGGTCAGAGCTTTTGGTGGGGAGCTCAGCTTTAGAGCTAGGAGAGATGAGATGAGCGGGATGTGATTTTTTTTGTTGCCACGACTGCTCAAGGTAGCCTAAAAACTGCATTAGAGTTAATAAAACTAAGTTGGAAGTAGGCAGACAAAATAACACCATATGATATAAATGTAGACACAACAATAGTAAATATAATAAATCTACTGACCCTGTGTATGGCTCAATCCAGTTTAATGCTTTTTCGAATTTCAAGTCCATACTCTACTTTAGGATCCTCTGACTTATGTTTAACTTGTTTTACTATAATTGACAGTATTGACTCTCTCTTTTAGCTTGAATGACTAAAATAGACATTAAAAAATAGATCTAATACACCATTTTTATTATTAAATAGACTGGTATACACTCATCACTGAAAAGCACTGTAACCATTTGTTGGCTTCAGTCTGTGAAAAATGGCATAAAACTGCCTATAGTGCATGTAATTCTTTTTGGTTATTTGCTTATTGGGTCCCCCTCTATAAGCCTTGTGAAGATCTGGCAACTTATAGGGTGTATTTCACCTCCATCCCAGTGTCAGCAGTAAAAGGCTACAGGCCCGGGTCTCTCCAGGTTCTCCGGCTTCCTCCCACCGCCAAAAGCATGTGCTTCAGGTTGATTGGCCGGTCCCAAATTGCCCGTAGGAATGTGTGTGTGTGTGCATGTTTGTCTGTCTTTGTGTGTGGCTCCGCGGTGTACTGGCGTCGTGCCCGGAGTGTCCCCTGCCTCACGCCCTATGCCAGCTGGGACTGGCTCCAGCTCCCCGTGACCCACCATAGAGGATACAGCGGCAGAAAGGGGATGGATGGATTGTGAATGAAGAAAAAAGGTTGAAAAATGTGTCCAACAATATTTGCTGCATTTCTAGACTTGGGCCAGTGTCTTTCCAACTAGCTTTCTCTTTTTTCAACTGAACATAAAAAGAAAGATATATATAATATTTAATTTAGCGGTAATCCATTAAGAACACAATTATTCCTCAGATATTTGCGCTTCAAGATACTTCACTACATTATATTTTTCGTAGGTAGTCACGTGATACCGTACGTGCATGCTATTGGCTGACAGCATCCTGGAGTGCGCTTTTCCGACAATCTATAAGAGTGTGGGAAAAGTTGGTTTAATATTACTATGGGGAGGGTTCATAAACATTTAAATTACCCTTAACAATAAAATGAATTGTTGCTATATCGCAGAATTTCCTTTTTTGTGGGTGGTCCTGGAACGCATTATCCGAGCGTAAAATAATTTGTGATACCTTTGGATGGTGTCAAGACAATGCGTAACCCATTCCCGTTGTTTGATGTGCATGAAACAATTCATTTTAGAGTGACACACAATATGTGTGAATACTGGTAATCTAGTCAAAATGATCTGTTTGGCAATATTCTTAAAAGCGATACAATAAATGGATTAGAAAATCAATCCATTTATGCCATAACACTATGTATTAGTTGTTACATTTGACAGTACTTTGATGAAGCTCAAATTGTTAGGACATCTTAACTGTGGTATGGCCCCTTTCAATATTTAAGTTAATTTTTAAGTCTATTGATTTTTAGTGTTTTCTTGAATTAACGTCTGCTGTCATTTCAGAGCCTTGTCCACCTCCCTGCGCTCAAGCAGCTCCCGACCCCCACCCCCACACACCTGTGTTGTCTCACTCACCTGCAACCAATCTCTCAATCAGTCTTCATCCTGCATTTCTTCTGCTCAGCCCTCACTCCCCTGCTACATTGCCTGAATAGTACTGATTCTGCCTGATGCTGAACTCAACCTGTTGCCTGCTTCTTGTCAGATTTGTATGCCTGTTTTGACTGATTACATGGCGTTCCTGATTCTACTCTCATGTTGTGCCATCATTTCCTTTCTTAAAAGTAACAGAACAATCTGGCAACCATGAACCCAGTTGGCAGGGATCCAGCTCAGCCGGTGCTGTCCACATCAGTTAAAATAATCCAACACCATGGGCTGCAAACTACATTTTGGCATAGAAAATGCAAAATGCATTCATCATGAATGCAGCATGGGAGTTCTCGAAGGACAACTCAAGAGTCTCACTAAAACTCCTCCGAGCCACCAAGCTACCACCGCTGTTCCTGAACAGCCTGTTAGATGTCTATAGTCTCTGGATGTCTACAGACTGCTACCTCCGGAATGCTGTCACAGGGGTCTAGGTACCTGTCATCTTTTCTTGGTCCAGTTCTTCCTCACCTTTGAACAAGAGCCTTAAGCTTTCCCCACAGAGCATTCCCGAATGGCGTGCATCATCTCCCTGCTCATGCAGAGAGCTCAAGACTGGGTGGGAGAGGCACTCACCAATCTGGACTTCAGTCCAGTTATTCTCTGCCATGTTAGGAAAAGCTCTTGACTATGTAACTCCTGGGAGAGATAGCTGTTCATTCCATCGATTCATACAGAAGATGAGCTAGTGATCTGTAAGATGGTTCCTCTCCTTGTGAGCATGCCAGGCAAACCACACTAAGACACTCTCTTTCCACTTCTACTGATATTTTCATTCATGCTTCACAACAACCCGTGTTTTAGGATATTGACAGCGCACATTACACAACCCACACATAGACTGGTCTTCAGGGACTATTATTCAATGGAGTACTCATTGCCATGCTGTTTGCTTGAAATCTGCTCTATCATCTACTCTTAGTTCATACGACCTTTTTGAGTCAACAGACCTGATCAGAGTTCCAGGGGAGCACATTTGTTTAAAAGAGGTCTTCCAAAAGTCTCGGGCTACCTCACTGCCACCACACCAACCATATGATTATGCCATACACCTCATCCCAGGCACATCCTCCTGTAGGGGGAGGCTATCGTCCTTATCAGCCCTAGAGTCAAAAGCAATGGATAAATACAACTGTGACTTCTTGGCAATGGTTATCGTCCAACCCTCATCCTCTCCCGCTAGTGCAGGGTTTTTCTTCGTTAAGAAGAAGACCAAGACACTGAGACACTGCATTGACTACAGAGACATCAATGATATCACCTTCTAGAACAAATATCCTTTTATATCCTCATATCCAAATATTCTCATATCATCTGCATTTGAAATGGTACCTGATGCTACCAACTTTACCAAGCTGGACTTAAGGAATGGTTAACACCTTATGCACATCAGAGAGGGGATGAATTGAATGTAAAACTTCTAGTTGACATTGCATATACTATTTATTATTTATTAATCTTTATTTATCCAGGTGAGTCCCATTGAGATTACAGATCTCTTTTGCAAGGGAGTCCTGGCCACATTCACGCTTACATTCACACCTACGGGCAATTTAGGCTGACCAATTCCCCTATGGTGCATGTTTTTGGAGGTGGGAAGAAGCCGGAGAACCCCGAGAGAACCCACGCAGACACGGGGACAGCATGCAAACTCCGCACAGAAAGGTCCCCAGGTGGATTCGAACACACAACCTTCTGGTTGTGAGGTGACAGTGCTAACCACTACACCACCGTGCTGCCCAAATACTGTACTTTGTTAAACCTTTTCGGACTCACCAATCCTCCTGCAGTCTTCCAGGGCTTGGTCAATGATGTAATCCATGTAATACTTAATGTCAATGTGTGTGTCTGTATGATATCCTCAACTTCTCCAGGTCCAAACAGGAACACAAGCTGCATTTACACCATTTTTTTCACAAGCTCATTGAGGACCAGATTTTTGTCAAGGTGGGGAAATGGTAGTCCACATCTCTAAAGTGTCATTCATTGGGTTCATCATCAGCACAGAGCGGATCATGACGGATCCAGAAAAGATCAAGTGGTCACTGGTTAGACCACTCCTTCAACTTGCAAGGACCTTCCATGTTTCCTGGGGTTTGCCAACTTCTATCTACGGTTAATCAGGAACTACAGCTCTGTTGCCACTCCACTCATTGCACTTTCATCCCAGAAAATCCCTTTCAACTGGTCCCAGACAGCAAAGAAAGTGTTCTGGGATTTAAAGACCTGCTTTACCTCTGCTTCTATTCTCTTCTTCCCATTTCCTTCCCACTGGTTCATAGAAGAAGTGGATGCTTCACATACCAGGGTTGGGTCGTGTTGTCCCAGTGTTCAGTTGAGGACCAGAAGATTCAACCAGGTTCAAAGAACACTGAACCCAATGTTTTTATTTCTCCATGCAGCTACAGTCAGACAACAATAATTTACCCCAAAGAGGATAAAAAGTGTGTTTTTCCTCATTTCTTATAAGACTCAGTTGATTCAGTCAGACTCTGTTGTAGGAAAACATTACTACATAAAATGTGAGAGCTGTAAATATCAAACCCTAGTTAAATTCAGGAAAATAAATAAATAAATAAATAAATAAGATAGCTCTTCTTATAATAAACTTTTATGTGCATCAAATGGTAATATTAAGTTGATTTTTTTATATCATTGCTTGGCCAAAAGTATAATGTGCTCTAAAGACGGTTTGTTGTGCAGCATAAATCACCATGGTGATATAACGCAACAAGAAGTTAAGAATCTCCGTAACCATCACCTGAATTAAAACAGATGTTACTTCACTAAAAAAATCCAGCTTCAAAAATGATTCATTTTTAAAGACAATGTTTAGTAAATACCACATGTACATATATATTTTCACAAGTGATGCTTATCAAGTTTTGAAGTCCTGTAAGTTAATGAAACAATACTGCTTCCCCTGACTAGATGCAGTCTATGACATGGGACAAGCCCATCTCTGAATTTCCCAATTAACTTTTGGAAGTTATAACACAACACCTCATGAACAGCTGATCTCTAGCCATGCAAAAATGTGGCACCTTTTTCCAATTCAGTACAACAATGATTGATATTTCTACCTATAGTTGCTTAGTGTATTCATAACAGAATTAAAGATATCTTAAAAACCAGCAGTCATGTTTACTCTGACATTTTATGTGTCTTAGACTAACAGTTATCTATCTGTGTCTCTTACCCTTTGTGTTTGGGGATGGCTGCTGTGATTAAAAAAAAAATAATAATGTGGAAGGCTTTTTTTTTAAACAGGTGAAGATTATGAAACCTTGCCAGGGGCTAAACTTGTTGAAATGTGAGGCTACAGCCGTTTGTTGTGTGGGGTACTGGCAAAGGGACAAGTATAATCATCTGTAACATTGTCGTGGTGACTGTTTGACCTTTGTATGACCATAACCCTTTATGACCCACATAAAAGCACCTGTTAGAAACTGCTTCAGGGTTACTAGGGATGAAACACCCATTCAATTTTCCAAAGGTGACCGCCTGATGATTTGTGATTAGTGATTTTTGAGACAATCAATATGTTGCAGTCATGTCTGTCTAATATTATGCCCCTCAACTGCAGTGTGATTTTCTGATGTTCACTTAAAGACAAAGACAAAGAACTTTATTTGTCATTATACACAGGGATGGTACAATGAAATTGAAAGGCCAGATGGAAAGTCGGTCTAGAGCCGCTGCACCCTGGGTGCGCCGCCACTATGGGCCAACATGACCTAATATTCCTTAAATGCATGTTTTTCCTGATAATGGGGGGAAAATTAAACAAATAATAAATTAAATTTAAAAAAAAATTATTTATTTAATAAATAATAAATTAAATTAAATAATTTATAGTCATAAATACATGAAGACAAACAAGTTTTGGTACTTTGCTGGAAATTAATATCTGATTCAATGTTCTGCATAACTTTAAATTGACGTTTGAGTTACTTTGATATTGGACCTTTCCCCTGTATTTTACCAGTAATGTCCTTTTACATATGATTTGTCATCAGGCAAGCTGATGTATGGCCTATTCCCCATATAATTGCAGTATTTTATATTGTGCATGGTAACTTTGGAAAGAATGGGGAACGCACCAGGTGTGGTCTCTCTTCATTCACCATAGGAGCTCTGTCATGGCTTAGTGACACCCTGGAGTTTGTATAGAATCAGAAATTCAAAGTCATGGTTACTCTGAAACGTCTATGATACACTGAATCTAACTGGGAGTTGAAAACTGAACCATGGTTTCGTATTAAAGTGAACAGTGCCCCCTTATTGCTTTCAGGCGCTTTTCTAAAGCAGTGTGGTCACTGGAAACAGATGAGGCGTCTGTGCTTCTACACACAGCTCGTCATCCACCTACCTTTCAGTTTGAGCATCTCTCCAACGCAGTGCGGCTTTAAGAAAAACGGGGCTCTTAAACGTGCGGTTGGCTCCTCCTTTAGCCATGATGTCAGTCGGAGGGAGAGCGAAAGGAAGAGAGGTGGGCAGCATTGAGGAACCGAGTTCATACAATACTACTGAGACATCTACAGCTTACCAGACAGATACGGTGAACCGCCTTTCACGGCTCCTGTAAGTGATGCTGTGCTGAGGCACACTTTGATCCAACTCCATTGGGGGGGACAGCAAAGTGTTTCTAGCAGCCCTACTTTAGTTGTTTGGGGGGGGACGTGCACAACCTTGAATCAGTTAAAAACAGCTTATGAAATAAATTAGGGGTAAGCTTTCGGGTTTTCATTAGAAGCCAATTTTTCCGGTCTTGGATGAAGTTTAACGGGCGGGTCGGGAGGCAGTTAAGGCACGTCTTTTTTTTTTTTTTTTGACACCAACAATTTTTTGCTGACCAAATAAAGTAGGAATGCAAGCCTAGACCCGGACACAAAGTTAGTGTATAACAGACTTGGATCGATCTGTATCTCCGTCAGTGGAATTGTGAACCCACGATTAACGAAGAGGAATTACAGCGTCTCCATCAAAGTTGATCACCGTGCATGATTTTTTTTTTCCACATATGAGGACCAGAGTTTTCTTTTTAGCGCATGGATAAGTGTTTTATAGTGGATAACATTTCTTTCTACCTGCAGCGCATTTTGCTGCCGCTTCTGACAAGGATGCTTTCTCCCCTTTCCCTCCACTTCAGTTAAATTCGTGGCACGTCTTTTTTTTTTTTTGTAAATCAGTGATGCTCCCTCTCTACTGCTCTCGCGGTTGATTTTTTCAACACACTCGATCTGTAAAGGTAAGCTTTGTTTCTATTCATGACTTTACTGTTGAGATCGAGATGTGTTTTACTTCATTCTGTACATACACGTACGTCTGTTCTGTCTGAACGCATTCAGAATCGTTATTTGCTCCTTGTAAAATCAAATTGAAGCTCCAATAATGTGTTGTAGCTACAGTAACTGAGAGCAATATAAACTTGTTGGAGATTTGAACATTGTTTAAATACCACATTAAATACCACATTTAAATTTGCGTTTCGCGATGTTGAGCCATGATGATGTTGCGTGGGTTTTCCTCGAGTCGCTCCAGCGATGAAACAAGCGTCGCCGTGCACCTGATGGAAAAATAAATTATCCACGGACACGGTGTACCGTGGTAAATCTAAGCCGAGCTGTCTGCATTATGAATCTGCCTCGCACGGTTGGTCACGTCTTCAAGGGTTATTTAGTCTTTTTCTCAAAACCGATTGAGAGACAGATAGACCTACTTCCCGAGACCATCCAAAAGAAGAGTTGGAGGAGTCTGAGCAGCTTGGCCGCTTATCTCGGTGCGTAGGTGCGCGGTTACAGCGCGCTCTTGGTCAAAGGGTTCAGCTGTCCCAGACCATAACCACAAGGGTTTTTGTCTGTTGACATCGAATGCCTTTGAGGGAAAAACACGTTATGGTGGGTTCCTCTAGAAATAGTTAAGATTGTCATGACTGATTTCGAAATTGCTCTGTACATTTACTTTTCAAGTTTCCAAAATGATACCTGTTCCATATGGAAAAAAATATATTTGGCCAAGAACTTTCATCAATTTGTAGCACCGCCCTCCAAAAGTTGAGTAAAATATTTTCAATGAAGAAGTTCAAATATTTATTTGATTAAAACATAAAATTTTGCTCACATCCCCATTTGATTTCACTATGGGTACAGAACAACTGGCGTTGTCTGCAATATCCTGACATGTCTTCATTTTTTACTTAGTGGTTTGGTCAGTTTGACTCAATGCTGAGTAGTTTGGGAGTTAATTTGTAAAGAAAGTTCATATGGTCCAAAAAGATTTGTGAGTAAGCAATCTCAAAAATGTTTCAGTGGTGTTACATTTGCTTTGCTATTCCACCAAAACACTGAAAAAAATGTTTTAATCAGGTATAATATATGGAAAACCTCAGTATAGAGCATTTCAAGTTTTAAACATTCTCTCAAATATTCTCCCAGTTTGTTGTATTCACAATATTGCAGTTGAATTCTCCGTTTATTTTCCGAGAAAGGACTACCCACAGTAAGTTTACCTATTTTTGAATCTATGTATGCATTAAAACACATCAAATGTGGCAAACTGAAATACAATAGCAAATATTTTATTAATTGTGTTTTGGCTGTGTTTTTACTATAGTGATAAAATGAGAAACATATTTTACTACAACTTACAATAGGAAGCTTCTTAATTACCTGTTTTTTTCTTCTGACAAATTTTGTACCCACAAACAAGTGAAAATTTATCACACATCAAAACAATCTATTTTTAACTAACAATAAACAAAACACTGAATTGAAATTCTCATTTATATGTAGCATTAGGGTTGCCTTTGTAACTTTATATTACTATCCAATTGTTACATTTCTTAAAATAAGTCAATTTGATTATACGTTAGAGTGAGAAAAGATTACCTGGTGGCAATTAATTTTACAAGCTATTCACAACTCACTCAATTCTAGATAAAGATTTATATAATGACTGGAAAAAATGGATTAACCCCTGGGGTATGTTGCCAAAAACAATTACCAAACTGTGCAACGGTGTCTAATTTTGTGTCAAAATCTGTCCCTCTCAATTTTCCCTAAACAATTGTAACTGACATTTTCTATCAGTAATAATCCAAAAGTACAACTGTCAATGTAGAAATTATGTTATTATTATTATAGAAGTTCACAAGAGATTTCAACTTTTATTCCTGCACCATGTCAAGAGAATTGTTCTTGCTGTATGGACTGAAAAAAAGAAAGTTGATCCTGACAGAAACCATCTCTGTGAGGCTGTCAGCGATCCTTAAAGCTGTTGAAAGTGAAAAAGCGCAGGACATTGAAAAATACTACTTTTACCCATGAACCTATTTGAGGATCTCTTTGGATCCATCTACAATGTTAATACATAGGATTCTTTTCAAAATTTCCAAAATGGCCAAATGTCTTAGATCTCAGTCTATAACTACTGATACAAACACTTCAGTTTATATTACTATGTTTTGGGTTGATGTTAACAGGTGACAGCAGCTATGTATCCCCCTTTTCATCCTTACCTTTTCTGAGTGCAAACACCAACAGGGTCTTCCATCATACTGGTGTGTAAAGTAATCCAGGGGCTCCTTCTCCTCACTCCCCAGAGAAGGAGATTTGAGTTTGTCTACTAGATTCAACCTGCTGTCTGAGGCTCAAAATAGAATTTCAGGAGACTAGTGAAATGTAAGCAAAGGAGACACTGACTGACACCTAGGATTTTCTTTTTCACTCCCTCTCACTTTTTTCCATCAAGTACATTTTAATTCTTTCATCCTGCCTATTCACTGCGGACAACTAAAGAGGTGTGACGAGTGGAAAGCCGTACATTTGTTCTATCTATCTATCTATCTATCTATCTATCTATCTATCTATCTATCTATCTATCTATCTATCTATCTATCTATCTATCTATCTATCTATCTATCTATCTATCTATCTATCTATCTATCTATCTATCTATCAACATCACATTACCATTATGAAGCCATCCTCTCTGTTCCGACATTTGTACTCTTGCATGTACTCTAAGTCAAAAAAATATTCAATTTCTTCATCCTCCAGAACATTATTGTCACTTGCAAGGGAGAGAAAATCTAGATCACGCTTTGATCTTTTCTGTTTTTTTCTTTTTCACCTCGGCGAATCACATCCCATTTAAGGATGTAATTTAAACTTCATTATTCGTCGAGTGAGCTCAGCCTTGGACTGCCTTACGATCATCACAGTAAAGCAATTGCTGCTCACTCTCAGAGAGATGCACACTTCAAAGTAAATTGTGTCAGAGTCACTAATGGTATATATCTCATCAATATTTTGGCATGACAGTACAAAAATACCAGAGATACATATGAAGAAGGAAGACCCTTCACAGTGACCAATGTCAGCCTCTTTTTTTGAGTCTTTGAAACTGTTCATTAATGAGTCTCATGTGAGGGCTTTATTTAAAATAATGTCTTAAAAGGTTGTGTAAATGCAGAGCAATTGTTGCTGATTTGTGCCAGCTTAATTAAAATCTTATTTTTAATCAAGTCCCCTTTGTCAGTAGGCAAGAAGCTTTAGTGACTATGAAAACTATTGCCTTGCCAATTTAGAGGACCCCTGCAGTGCAGTTTAGGTAGTCACACCTACTCGGCTGGATATTGTTTGGCTAATGTAAATGGATGGATGGAAATTTCATAAAGTGGGAAATATTGCCATTCCCAAAGAGCTATTTGAAGTCCCTTGTTAGTCCTGGTATGTATGCGTTTTCAGCATCGGCTGTATGTCGTTTCTATGATGGCTGTCATAAACAAATTCTGTGATTCACTGAAGGAAAAGGATATTTGAATTTAAGGCAGTTGCATTAAAAATCCACCACAGACATTGAAGAAAATCATATGGGGTTGATAAACATTCAGAGAGTTAGAGGACCTAAGCATACAGTGGGATATGAGCGATAAAAGAACACTTATCTTTAAATTTATTTCCCTGGAATTCACATGGGGTCCCACAATTATTATGAAACATAAACATTTCTGTGGTTTGGTAACTTTAAAATGAAATGTCATTGCACATTAAAAACAACTGAATGCAATTTTTCTATTCCAGTGAAAACAAATACTTGACACAGACATGTAGAATACACTGTATTACCACCAAAGAAATACCAAAACCCTATTATAATCTGTGTGGCAGAACCTTTAATCTCACAAATGAAATTGTGGTGCAAATGGTGGAGATGCACAAGAATGGATTAAATAATTTAACAAATCAAATAGAAGCCACATTGATTAACTCCCATGATAATTGACTACATAACCTACTAATTAACTTGTGGAAAACAGTCAATATTCCATACCAACATATACTGACAGAAGTACTTTTACAATATGACTCCGTCTTCCCTTTGCAATCTTGGGTACTGGTAATCTGGGTCTTGCCCTTTAGTAAGGGTTGCATGTAAAAAAAAAATTAAAAAAAATCAGAATTCCAGAACAGAATATGGTAAAGTAACACCATATACAGACTACTTTATGAATAGTGTTTACTGACACCAAACATTTTTTGTTCAGAGGCATCATTTAATACAATGACAGAATAGATATTGTACTAAGAAAATAGTGAAAATATTATTAATATAGAATGAACTTGTGATTGAAGTTAATTAATTTGTCAGTCGAATATTAAATTATTTCACAATGTTGTCTTTTGTCACTACGGTTTCTCTAAAGAAAGGTGTTATATTGTGTGTGTTTACGTACATGGAGGTTCATGAAATACTTGCAAGCTCGACTGCTTACATTTAAAGCAAATTAGGTAGGGTCAAGCCACGGTACTGTGTCTTTGTGTGTCTGTATGTATGTGTGTTCAAGCGCTGAAGCACTGATGCCTAAAGCTCCATTCTGCTCTCCCAAAATCAGCTATGAATTTAATATATAATATATAATATTAAATATAAATTAAGTTATTTTTTGTGAAGTGTTTCATTTTTTGTACCCGTCAGTTAATGAACAAGCTTTCAATTCAGATCGTCTTGTCACCACAGCAAACTCAACTGCAATAATACAACCCAATGAAAATACAAAAAGGTTCATTGTGATGAAATGGATTGATGGAATAAGTGAACCACTAACCTTTATCTGCCCACTTGTGCAGTGGATGTCATCAAAGGTTATTTGTGTGAAACAGTTCTCAATTTGCTGTCGATGAAAGGGTGTGGGATGATAACTAGTACGAACAGATAGGTCAAGCTGAAAATTCTCTGCAAGGGAAAATAGTATAATTGGAGCAAAACTTTAAAAACCATTTATCTCTGCATTGATCATGTGCCTTCAGTCTTTGTTTTTTGTTTTTTCTGTCTCACTTCTCTTGAGGTAGAACTGCAGCTGTTGGTGTGAAGCTCCCATCCCCTCTTGAGTATGGACTTAGCAAGTCAGGCTCATGTGCTGGTGGTCTTGCTCACCTGTGTGGCTTTGCTGTGCCAAGCCCAGGAGAGGGACTACACGGTGAAGGAAGAGCAGCCGGAAAACATCCGCATCGGTAACCTGCGCAAGGACTTGGACCTCAAACTCGACCCTAACATCAGGCTATCCTCACCGCTACAGTTCAAGCCTGTGTACAAGACAGGTGATGTGCCTTTGGTGAGGGTGGAGGCCAACACAGGGGAGATTTTCACTACCAATCACAGAATTGACCGGGAAAAGCTGTGCTCTGGTGTCTTTGCTGAGAAACGCTGCTACTATGAGATTGAGGTGGCCGTGCTGCCCGATGAGATCTTTAGATTGGTCAAGATCCGTTTCCTGATTGAGGATGTAAATGACAATGCACCCCTTTTTCAGTCTACTGTAATTAACATCTCCATCCCAGAGAACACAGCCATCAACACTCGTTACCCAGTGCCCTCTGCATTTGATCCTGATGTGGGAATCAACGGAATACAACATTATGAACTGGTCAAGGTGAGGCTGCCTATTTTTTTATACTCTCTTGCATATAAAGTGAAAATACATAGGCTGGGCTTGCACTAGGAGCTAGTATGACTGAGCCACTGTGGATCATTGTAAAAGAACTGAGCAAGCCACAAAAAGCCACACTCTGTGTCCATGACAGTGGCACAGCGAGCAGACAACCAACACTTGTCGCGAGGTGTCATGGGGGGAGAACCCCCCACGGGGTGGTCCGGGGGTCCTCCCCTGGGAAATTTTTTAGAAGATTGGGTGGTTTTCCTGCATTCTGGTGCATTCTGAGGTCAAAATCTTCTGTTCAGTTTACCTACAAAAATACACTAAAGTCAACAGTTCAAGCTTAACTATCTTTATTTCTATCCTACTTTATGCAGGTATAAATGTGAGATTCAACAATTGAAAACTTGCATTCACTATGTGAAGATACAGTCATAAAAAATATTACTCGATGTTTACTTGTAAGTTTTACTTGGACTCGAAGACATTTTAACTTTGACCACCTACACCATTGGTATGCCATGGTTTAGTTTTTTTGGTTTTTTTTTAAATTCGATAACATGATTTTTCATTTCAATTTAAATAGGCATGAAAAATAGACAGCGAGGTGAATACACATTTACATGCATCACTGGTTATTCCTGCCGGTCAAACAAGTATTGATAATACAAACAAGTATTGATAATATCTTTCATTTACCTTCTGATTGGTCTGTCACCACTCGTACCCCCTCTCAGTTTTCACCATTTGTTGTCAATTAGAATTTTAACACAAACTCTACTATATAACACTGGATTCTTAATTTCGTTCGATCAATCCCCCTCACCTTGTTGTACACCAATTCGCGGGTTTAGCTTGTAAAAATAGAATCTTTTTGTTTTTCATTGGACGAGAGGAGGTCATGACCCGAGTGCATATTCAATGATTGGGAGAGTTCGGGTCACTTCGGCTATTTCCATCGGCATGCTTCGGCTATTTCCGTCGGCATGCGCCGACAGAAATAGCGACGCTAGCGAGAGAAAAAAGTTTGTTATCGCTCAGGGATTTTGGCGAGTCCAAAAAAGTTGTACGTTTTAGCCTTTTTTTCCTAAAAATAAGAACGCCACTGTGGCTACACAGGCTAAAAACCTTGTAGCCAATCTGGAATTTACATGCCTATGGCGATGTGGCGAATGGCTAGCGCAAGCCCAGATATGTATTATTTTGTTGGGTTTGAGGGCAGCTTTAGTTGTTTTGATCTGAATACAATATTAATCACAGGTACATTTCAAACTCATTCTACTTTTATATGATTGGAAAGTCTGCAGTCAAGACTACCATTCGTAGTGCTGTTGTAAATGTACCCCATAACTGCACTGAAGAAACATTCGCAAACACTACTTAAAATGTGTGTGGTTGAAAACACATGTCACAAGCTCTATTGTCAAGTTTGTTGAAAGTTTTTTTTGTAATGAAGTTGGCCTTTTCAAATGACTTATAAGTATTGTCTTGAATTTAGTCCCATTTCTGAAATAGATAAATGTGGTAGAAAATAATTGTCTTTTCAAGTAAAATGGTTATCTTCAATGTAAGCACAATAGCATCAGTGAATACATATCTTTAACATCTATTAAGCCTGCAGCGTGCTGCAAGTCTTTGACCACTGGCAGTCAGTTAGGTTTCATAAAGCTTTTTTTGTTTTGTTTTTGATTTTTTTGCTTATATTCTCGTCATGCTTGTCGTGTCATATTATTCCAATTGTCCGACATAGCTTCTGCCATTAGCCGTATCTCAACTTGTAGTGCTGCAGTCTATCCACATTGAAAATTCATTTTGAGCCATTGACAATGTGGCCTACATTTCTATTAAAGTGGAAAATGCCATGGAGCCTAAATGTTTTATAGGCTTTAATATTCTCATATGCTGTTCTTAATAATGAGTGCATAATAGTGCAGCAGTGTCAGAGAATGTGCTTTGAAAAGTGCACACACAGCATGTACCTCATTTGCAAGTTTTCCGCAACAACTTCCTTGTGGTACTAGATGCGGGGAAAAAAAAGAATGCACTATATTGGTTGAAAGAAGGAATGCGTTTCTTCATCTTGTAATAGATGCATTAATATAGTGCACTGCAATATTCTCTGTTGTCCAATGTATTAAGTCTTACAATCTGGGAATGCAGGATAATATCAAGCATTCTACATTTATAGTCTGTGCAACAATGTCTACATAGGTATATGGGTAATTGAGATTGTACAAGCTCTTCCAATTGATGTGTAGTTAAAAAGACCAATGGAAATGCTGTGGACGAAAACCTAAACATAATAAATAAGATTACTGGTTCTGAGAATATGGTGTGAGGCCGAAATGAGAAGTCCATTCTGTAGTCCTGGATGAATTTAACACTGGATGCGACTGAACAGAATCGTTATTGACTGTGTCTCCCTTGAATACAAATTTCTATTTTTTAAGGGCACCACTGCCAAGGACTCTCCAGCGCTATACCCAGAATTGTTTATGCTTGGAAAATCACCAATAAAATGTTCTGGTCATTATGATAATCATCTAAAATGTATTTTGCATTTTCTATTTCATTGTATGAAACTTTCTGCCTTAAAAGTGATTGGATTGCTTTTCACAGGAAATTCTTCTTAGCACATATCATGGCCATGAATCAGATGTACTCAATTTATCTTTGTATAAAAACTTCATTTTTTGGATATGTGTTTGTATTTGGCTTGCCACAATGTTAAAGATACTGCTAAATTATTACTAAATTATGAAGCATAGCTATATTCTGTGGCCTTCCGTTTCTCATGTAGTACATCTAACTTGTCAACATATAGGTTAGATAGATATAGTTGTATATTTGAAAGAAACAGTGGATACTCTTTTTTTTACAATTTCTTCCATCACAGGAATGAAGGTTTTGTTGTTCTTTGTCCTCCTGTCATTTTTGTCCCACACAATACTCCATTCCATATAAATAATTGGGTGGCAGCATTCAGACTTTGTCTGAAATGCTACCATCAGTGTACTGCAATGGCATGTTATGTCACCTGAATTATATGGACAAAGTCATCCTAAGAAATGGTCATGATCATTGTAAATGTCACATGCACAAAAAAAAAAAAAAGATTGTCGGTCAGTGCAAGTTCAGCCATGTAACATAGTCACAGAATAATTCAGTGGCCAAGCAAATTCAGTGGCCAAGCAAACATACTGAACACCAAAGAAATTATTGTTTTTTTTATCCATGGGATTTATTTATTTACATTTATTCATAGTCTTAATCCTGTTATGTATGTTTTTACAGTATCCTTCATAGCATTAATTTAAGCTGCATCTATATCAGCATCTTCAGGCATGTTGATAGTAGGTCTTTTTCAAGGTATTAAGGGTAGATCAGTATTCTCCTGCTGGATGGCCTATGCCTCACCGACAAATTGTATGATGATTAGCGTGCTTCTATTTTGGTTGAGCAATCCAGAGAGCTCTTTGACCCGTTTGATACCTACCTATTTTTTTAGATTTGACACTTTCTTGTGGTCTATCATAAATAAATAATAGAGGATGGATTGTCCCCTCTCTTGCTATTCTAAACCCAAGCTTAAATAATTTTATTCCTGAAGTTGTATTTGAACATGTTAAATTTATGCTCCATTCTGAAGGAGCTAGAAAATGTTGATTAATATATTGCATGGTGCCCTTCAGCAATGAAAAAGACAGTGGGCAAAAGCCCACAGTCAAGCATTTCCAATTTTCATTAGCATCCTATTTTGACACATTATCCTCTTCTGAGGATTGACAAAAGGGGACAAACAATCCACCAGCTTTTTTGTCTTAATTATATGCATGAAATCATGGCCAGGGGCAGAACCACATGAGGTATGTAGAGGAAGAATGAAGGAAGAATTCGAGGCCAGATAGAGAGGGCATTTCTATCAGTATTATAAAGAGGTGCTATAGTTTTTGATGAATAGCCCTTCCCATTTAGCCTCATCCATGGGCATCACCGTGACTGGAGTTGTCCTGATATATTCACAGCCCAATTTCAGTCTCCTCTTAGTTTTAATAAGGTCATCAACTTGGTTGAAAAATGCATCCAGAATCTGAGGCACTGTCTACAGAACAAGGTTCAGAATCATCCTTGCCTCATCATCAGCCAGCTCCACTTTCGTCAGTCTCCCTCAGTCATTTTTATTTCAATTAGCCACCTCTGATTACAGCACATTATGCTGATTATGTATACAGCACATAGCCCACATTTACCCCGATTTCTCTGTGATCATGACAGTGACCTGTGGCCAAGTAATGTGAAAAAAATGGCAAGTCATCAAAGTTCAAGAAGACATGCACCTGTGCAGTATGTGTGGTGAAAGACCATTGTATAATGTACACACTCAGCCATTTAGACAGCTTTGTCCTTCTTGCTAAGCCTTGGGGTTCATGTGAGTGATTCATGCTAGTATTTGGCCTTTTCATACCCTGCCCTAGATCTTATCACAATCTGCCAGACTAATTTTGCATTCAGGAGGATGCACAGCCTGAGAGATAGCTCATTTCAACTTATTGAAATGCATTGAGTGCTATGTTGTCAGTTGTAAAATTGTGTGAAACCAAGACAAAAACATAGAGGAAATGCTGGCCCATAAATCATTGTGCAGTGTTCTTTTTGACACATCCTAACTCAATGTCCTACTATTACTAAATATCAATGTGCATATAGTCAGCTATTGTGCTAAATCCATGAACCTTTCAAACAACACACAATTTACGTGCTTTGTGCAGATATATTAGTGATTATGAATACAGACACCAGCATGCCGTTCTGGACATTCAATGACGATATAATGCACTAACTTTCATCTCAGTTCATTCAAAAAGGAGTATCTTACTACCTATAGGTGTCCACTAAACACTATGTTACTTTGTTGATCATTGCTGCAGTGTTGGCTGTTTAAGTAGTTCAGTCAGTCACTGACATCCTGACAGAATCCCCTCTACAAGCATTTTTTTCTCAACTAAGTGCCTGAATTTACGATCTAGAGTTGCATGTTTTCTCATGTCAATTACAACACTGTCGAGAGAATGTTTCTGGATTTTGGAATAAAATGAGGACTCTAGCTCTCACAATTTGTCTACTGTTTCTTGCTTGAACAAGGATGATGTATATATCTTAATCTCATTTGATAGCTGTGCCTAGACAGCGTAATCTCTCCCAACATTATGTGCAGCATGAAGCTTATCTCTTTAAATAGGATGCTTTTTCTTGTTTTACCATGAAACTGCTTCTCAACGACAGAGCTTCAAAGGGCTTCTTTGTTTCATAATATGCATGCAGCTCATTCATGGACTTGATCTTCTTCTTATTTCCTCTCTCTACTCTCTCCTTTTCTGTCTCTTGTGTCCCTCTCACTATCTTTTTCTCTTTTTTTTTCTTCTCTTCAGATTTGAAAACACGGAGAGACAGTGTTATACCTGAAATTCAGTGGTATTGCTGTAGGTGGAAAACAGTTAGTTGAATAGCCAGTTACTCTAATTTCTAATTTCTCATGAACATAAGTTTTATATATATATATATATATATATGTGTGTGTATATATATATATATATATATATATATATATATATATATATATATATATATATATATATATATATATATATATATATATATATATATATATATATATATATATATATCACAATCTGCCAGACTAATTTTGCATTCAGGAGGATGCACAGCCTGAGAGATAGCTCATTTCAACTTATTGAAATGCATTGAGTGCTATGTTGTCAGTTGTAAAATTGTGTGAAACCAAGACAAAAACATAGAGGAAATGCTGGCCCATAAATCATTGGGCCAGCAATATATATATATATATATATATATATATATATATATATATATATATATATATATATATATATATATATATATATATATATATATATATATATATATATATATATATATATATATTGGGATTTCATCCACATCTGCTTTCCTACATTTAACCTATCCTTAGTTAAAAATTATTATAATCAACCCTTTTTATTTGATCTCGATTGATCTGGCCTTGCAGTGCAGTTCAAATGTTCCAATTTTATGTGCTGGTGCTTCTCAAATTCTGACTGTCATCTGTTGTGTAACTGAAGCAAAATTATGAACAATGCCTGACACATAGAAAGCCTGAAATCCCTTTTTGAGGAAAAAATGTAATCAAGAGGTTGAAAAGGAAAACAAATCCATTCAAGAAATAGTTACAAGATGGGCTTCATTTGATTCAACCATATGATAAGAATTTTTTTCTTGTTCAGATTTTTCAAAATATTTGCAAGTAAATATTTCTTCTGATTGTTGCATTGTTTATACAAGAAATGAGTAAAAACTAATTTCTTGTATTGTATAAAATACTTTTGATTTGCGGTTACCCAACTGAGAAAACTAGGGAACAGCGAACAGCCAGCAGCTTTGCTTAAGACATTTAATTTGCTTGTGACATTTGGCTGATTCTGAGGAGAAATGTGAATGAGTAACCAAAGAAATTACCCCCATAATGTGTAAGGCTTTCTTGACTAATTTAGAACATTTTCTTATATAAGTACAAAAAATATGTAGGAATACATCATGCATCATTGGAGAAATATGTACTTTTATTTGCTATTATTACGCAAAAAATGACAGAAGATTCTGGGATTCCGTGCTTAGTTTGTATGTTCTTCCTTTGTCTGCGTGGGTTCTGTTCCAGTTCCCCAGCTTCCTCTCAGCTCCAAAAACATGCACTTCAGGTGAATTGGTCAATTTCAAATTGTCCGTAGGTGTGAGTGTGTTTGTGAGTGGCTGTTCATCTTTCGTGTGGCTCTGCAATGCAGTGGTGGTGTGTCCAAAGCACCTCCACACCTCTTGCCCACAAGCTCGCTGAGATAGAGTTCACCAACCCCTGTAACCCATGAAAACGGAAGAAACATTTTAGAAAATGAATTAATTAATGCATAAATGCATGGATGTCATTTTATTAGTACTCTCTTAAATCATTTCTAGGTAAAATTGTGCACTTGCAAAACAGAGTAATTATGACTCATTATGTCATCTTGTCTTTGCAGAGTGTTAGCGAGTTTGGCTTGGACATCATCGAGACTCCTGAGGGTGACAAGTGGCCACAGCTTATCGTCCAGCAAAACCTGGATCGTGAGCAGAAAGACACTTTTGTCATGAAGATAAAGGTGGAGGATGGAGGCAACCCCCCAAAATCCAGCACTGCAATTCTTCAAGTCACCATCTCTGATGTTAATGATAATCGTCCCATCTTCAAAGACAGTGAGCTAGAAGTAATGGTCCCAGAGAATGCCCCCATGGGATCATCAGTTGCTCAGCTTCATGCCACGGATGCAGACCTAGGTTCTAATGCACAGATCCACTTCGCCTTCAGCAACCAGATCTCTGCCTCAACTAAACGCCATTTTGCCATTGACAGCTCTACAGGATTGATCACTGTGAAGCAGCCGCTGGACAGGGAGGTAACTCCTGTTCATAAACTCATCGTGCTTGCCAGTGATGGCAGCTCCACCCCCTCCAGAGCCACAGTGATTGTTAATGTAACGGACATTAATGACAATGTTCCCACCATAGACACCCGCTACATTATCAACTTGGTTAATGGGACTGTTCTACTGTCTGAGAATGCACCTCTCAACACCAAAATAGCACTAATTACTGTTACTGACAAGGATGCAGATCTTTACGGCAAAGTCGCTTGCTACACTGACCATGATGTTCCTTTTCGGTTGAAGCCTGTTTTTAATGATCAATTCTTACTAGAGACAGCTGCCCCCCTCGATTATGAGACGACTCGGGAATATGCAATTAAGATAGTGGCCTCGGATAGGGGGACGCCTCCTTTGAACACTTCAGCTATGGTTTTAATTAAAATCAAGGATGAGAACGACAATGCACCCATCTTTCCCCAGCCGGAAATCCAACTTTCTATACCGGAGAACAATGACCCCTCTACACAGTTAATAAAAATCAGTGCCACTGATTCAGACAGTGGACATAATGCTGAAATTATTTATACTCTTGGCCCTGATGCACCTGATGGGTTTAACATAGACAGACGATCAGGAGTCCTCTCTGTTGGAAAACGGCTGGACAGGGAGAAACGGGAAAGATACTCATTCACTGTCATAGCAAGGGACAATGGCTCCACTTCCCTGCAGAGCAATGTCACTGTCAGGCTAATCGTCCAGGACCTTAATGACAACAGCCCAGCTTTCACACACCCTGAGTACAACTTCTATGTGCCTGAGAACCTGCCTCTCTATGGAACTGTTGGGTTGATCACAGTGACAGATGCAGATGCTGGAGATAATGCTGTTGTTACTCTGTCCATTTTGAATGGAAAAGATAATTTCATCATTGACCCTCAAACCGGTGTGATCAAACCAAATATCACCTTCGACAGAGAGCAGCAAAGTTCTTATACATTTATGGTCAAGGCAGTTGATGCAGGGCAACCGTCAAGCTCCTCCTACGCCAAGGTCACTATCAATGTAGTTGACGTGAATGACAATCGCCCTGTGTTTGTCATCCCATCCTCCAATTACTCATATGACCTAGTGCGAACCACTACCACCCCTGGAGCAGTGGTCACCAAAGTGTTTGCCATTGACAATGACACAGGTATGAATGCTGAGCTGCAGTACAGTATTATCAGCAACATCATCATAACATCTAGGGTCTCTCCTCGAGGTCTCTTCACCATCGACAAATCAACGGGTAACATAACACTACAAGAGAAAATAGTGGCAGCTGATCAGGGGCTTCATCGGTTGGTAGTCAAGGTTAAAGACCTTGGGCAGCCTGAGTCGTTACATGCTATTGCACTTATTCACTTGTTTGTCAATGACACTGTGTCAAATGCTACTTTCATCCAAGAGCAACTGCGAAAAAGTATGGAGACACCACTGGACCGTAGCATAGAGGACAGTGAGGTAACTCCTCAAACCAATGGATATGTGATCGTTGTCATAGCTATCATAGCAGGTACCATGACTGTCATTTTGGTGATATTTGTTACTGCCTTGGTGCGGTGCCGACAAACGCCCAGACATAAAGTGGTGCAGAAGGGCAAGCAGAGTGGTGAGTGGGTGTCACCCAACCAAGAAAACCGTCAGATCAAAAAGAAGAAGAAAAGAAAGAAGCGGTCGCCTAAGAGCCTTCTCTTGAACTTTGTGACCATTGATGAATCTAAGCCTGATGACCCTACCCATGAGCATGTTAATGGCACACTTGATCTCCCTGTGGAGTTAGAGGAGCAAACTATGGGGAAGTACAACTGGGCTACCACGCCCACCACATTCAAACCTGACAGCCCAGATTTAGCCAAGCATTACAAGTCAGCGTCCCCTCAACCTACATTTCAAATCAAACCGGAGACTCCAGTTGCCCCAAAGAAACACCACGTGATCCAGGAGCTCCCATTGGACAACACATTCGTGGTGGGCTGTGACTCGCTCTCTAAGTGCTCATCGACTAGCTCCGACCCATACAGTGTCTCAGAGTGCAGCTGTCAGGGGGGATTCAAGACTGCAGGGCAAATCACCACCCGACAGGTAATTCATAACTTCCTTTTTAAACCCACCCACACTAGTTCTCACTCACATTCCCCTTGCTATTCCATGATAGGAGATGTAAAACTAGGAAGAATGTGGCAGCTAGGGGGCAGGGGATTTTCCCACACAGACAAACATGTCCATATGAATGTCATTTACAGCTAAAAATTGGTGCTCAAGATTTGCAATTAACAAATGAGTAAAATGTAATATGCTGCAATTATCAACCCTTCTTCATAAGTACCTGTAATTGCAAAAATACATCCACTGCTTAATTTCTATTCATATTGTTAGATAATGGCAGCAGTGCAATGATAGATAGCTATTGTAAACTCTAATGGGAATGAAAGTGTGTATGCAATCTAATAAAGAAGAGCCTGAGATAGGCTGACATGGTCTAACTCAACTGGACAAATTCAGTAGCCATAAAAGTCCAAAACTCACAATTTATAGTTACCCCTCAGTTTTGCACATGAACAAAAATCCCAATGCTGTTCAATAAATGTATTTTTAGACTTTCAAAATTAATCTTACTAACATTTCACATATTGTATAATGACATTTTATGACATTGTTTATATATAGGCTCAAGAACTGCTGAGTTAGGTGTAGGAAAAGATTAAATTAATTCAGAAGTTTTGTGACTTTGTTAAAAAGACTGCATTTTTTTACAGAGCATGATATCAGTTAGTGACATAACTTCTATTGTGCATGTCATTATGAGATGACCTCCAAACTTGGACTTTTCACACTTTCAATGCCGCCACAGAAAAAGGCCTCTTTGATAATAACACTATAGCAGACTAATTTATGATGCCATACTCGTACGTAAAAGGCCCCTGACCAGGCTCTGCTCTTGATGGATTGGGAGTAAAAACAGACTAAAGAGGCAGCAATGATTTACCTACTAGTGCATTCTAGATCAAGGTTCAATGTTGCTATTTGCTAATGTATTTTACTGACAAATTTATACACAAAAAATAAATTTTGAGTCTATCTCATGCAGTGGATAATCAAAACGTATGAAGGTACAAAGTCTTGACATTCTAAAACTAGGTGATAAATAAATAATCTCACCTCATCTCTCATCTGTTTTGAGTTTTTTCCGTAGAATATAAAATGCTCTTCTAACCACACCAGTGAGGCTTTGTGGGAGAGAGGTTCATTTGAATGCCAAGGTGAAGCAAAGGGCTTATGACTGCGCATGAGATATGTGCCAAATGCGAAGGGCCACAATAAATAAAAGCCAGTGAGGGAAATAAATGTAAATCAGAGCTAAGGAGCAATGGCTTTGCTCAGTGTGGGCAACCAAAACTGAAACCTGTAGGGAAGACTGAGTGCTATTTGGGGCAGGGGAGGGGGGTCGCAGGGATCAAGGTGACGTTGGCTTTGGACCAATATACTTAACATCAAGGGAGTAGTGGTCCATAAAAATGCCTGCCAGGGTGATGTTGCATTTTGTCCACGAATGTTCTTCTTAATGACCTCAATAATGGTTATAAATTACGTACAGAAATTCTTTTCATTCTTTAAATCAGCTCACAAAGTAGAGGATTTAATGACATCACAACAAAGGTTAGCTGCTGTAATATATCATAGATTATGCTAAAGATTATGTTTTTTTTGCTTCCACAATATGTTACAGAGCATGTACATGTTTTTATTTGACCTGCTATCATTAGGACATTGGAAACAATCCTGGCTGACTACTGAGCAAGGAATAGCAATTTGCAGATAGTGCCAATGTGTTCATCCTTTGTTTTCATTATCACATATCCAGTCAAATGTTCTGCCTTTTCTACTTTTTTCTATTGCTTTTTTATTTGGTTCCTTTAAAAATGCGAAGAAGGTTTGATTATTTCTTCGTTGCACTGGCTTTCATTTTTGTTACTGTTTTGATGATAATTATCATGACTGCCATTCATCCAGTTTTGGGCAAATTTCATCATATTGCATTAATAATTGATTTTCTTTGATGAGGTGCTTGCTTTTGTGAATGTCTGCCCTCACATTCTACACAGTTTTCAGATCTTTGGTTCGTTTGCTTCTTTTTGTTCCCAGTATGCTTTTGTGTGACATCTATCATGCATTAAAATTCCTTGTGGCATAGTTTTGGTAAATGACTGTTGATCCCAGTATCCCAGTAGGTATTGTGCTTGTAATTCATGAAGACACCCACGCGATTTGATAGTCATTCGCATCAACCACCTCTTATTTAAAACCCTGGTTAAAAGCTATGATGTGCCATGGTATATTATACGTAAGCCGACTACATGCCCTCCGTACCAATGATTTAATTCAGAATGTGTTTATACACACGCTGATGAGTTGTCAGGATAATTTCCTTATTTCATTAGTGGTGACAACCCTGAAATATGCAGAAATAGTCTGACTGTGTTCTAAATTTCAGAATTATTTTCTGTCATGATTTTTATGCATCATGGGCATAAATTGATTTTCATTTTTGTTTTGATAAGAATGACTTTTCTCTGTTTTTCCATCAAAATAATTTAAAATCAATGAATAAGTGATTAGTTAACATACTTTCAAATATTCAGACTCTGATTGTGTTGCATCATTACAAAAGTTTATGTATTAATTTTCTCAAAGAAAGGTCGACTTTAATCTGTGTGAGCGTCATGTTTTGTGACGCAGAATCAAGAAAAATCTGTCATCAATGGTTATAATCACCAATCATTTTTTCATTGATGTTAAGCTGTTAATATATCAATATTTTTCTGTCCCCTTAAGCAATTGACAAGTGATGCCTCCCACTTTAGACATTGGATTTCCCACTTGTTTTAAGTGTGCTTATTTAAAGCTTCTTTCATGAAAAAAAAAAAAAAAGCAAAAAGCATCGCCTGATGAGAATCGAGAGCTTCAAAGGTTAATTAAATGCACCAAAGGGTTAATCACTCATAATACAGTATGATTAAAATCACTGTAATTAGGTTTCGAATGGGGACGATAAGAAACAGGAAAAAGGCAGCTATCCTGTAATATGATCAGTGATGCCACATTCTATCCATAGATGAGAATGTCCTCAGGATTTCTTGTGATGGGACAATAGATGACCAGTAATATTTGTTAATGAATTATTATAATTTCTTTATCAATATTTCATCTAATATTTGTCATGTTCTGTGAAAATTAACAGTATTTAAAAATAAACAATGTTCTTTCATATGCTTTCATCAGAGAAGGGAAAATAATATTTTTGCACTCAATAATTTAAAGAGATCATCTCAAGTATGGCTATTAAAATGGAAGCCAAGTTTTGTCTGTCATTGCTAGCTGTGCAGTCCCTCTGGAGCCTAAACCTAACAGCAGAATTTCAAAAGTGAAGATCACAGGCAGGTTGTCATGTTTTCCTTTCTGGTCATCAATGTGACAGATGGTGTTTCACAGTGATCTGTTGTTGTCCTCTCACCCAACACCTAAAGCAGCTAAAAATAAGACAAGACAAAAAGCCCACCCATAGGATAACAACAGGAAGGATACAGAGGAGGAGGTGATTATGGTTTAAGGTCACTATGATGTTTTCACAGACTTTACAGATGTAGCTGATAAAGAGCCAAGATTGTAAAAATACTTCAGAGACCACAGATTTGTGCCACCATATGGCTTCATTATAGAGCAAGACTATTTGTAAAAGCTTCCTCCCCTCCCTTTTCAGTTTTTATGCATCTCATCATTTTCTTTTAACCCCTACCCATGATTTTAGAGGTCAATGTGCCTCCAGTGATGAGGAGCTCTTGTGAGAGTGTCTGCTTTAGTGGATGCAGATCAAATGAGTACCACCCTGCTTGAGCAATCTCAGACATCATGCCGAATATGAAGGGAATAAAAAGGCTAATACATTCTTTTGTTTTCCCATAATACTGGAGCACCAGAGCATGTAGGGTCAGTGCTTAACAAAATCAACATCCAGTGACTCATTCGATTAGAATTTGCTTGTAGTATCAGATCTTGATTAAATATCCCTTAGATGATAATTTTTTAATACTATATATTTTATGTAATTCATGCAAAAAAAAAAATGCTTTCATTGGGGGGTGAAGGTTACAGGCAACTAAGAATGTACATATGAGGTGGGTGTGGGTGATGGTAACGACCCTTCTGTCTACCTATAGCTCTCATGTTATTGAACTTGTGCTGAAGTACATAACTCAGCTTGTGAATCAAATAACATGGCAGTATGAAATACTAGTGACACATTATTGCATTTGATTTTTTATTGTTGTTGTTTTTTTCCTGTTAAGTCTTGAGCCTTTGCCTGGCTAATGTAAAACTATGAACTCATTCTTGAAGCACATGTTGCTTTCCTCCATAGGAACATCAAGATGTCATATTCTGTACATATCAGAGGACCCACTGGCAAGGGTCCAAAATAAAGAGTGGGCCTAAATTGATCCAAATGGCTTTTTTTAGGGGAAGTAAAGAGTGCTGCACTAGTGTGGTGGGAGACATAAAGACAAGTTTGGAGTGATGATTGGATACAATTGCATGCTCTGATAAGTACAGGAAAAATGCACAAGTTTGAGAGAATTACAACATTCTTCAAGGAAATCTGACAAGATAATATGACTTGATTGCCAGCTGTGCCTTGAAGAATGTTTTTTATCCTCTATACAGATTTTTTTATTCAGCGCTCAGCGTAGCCTCGCACTAATAAGGCTGCAGCATAGGGTGCTCAGAGCTTGATGATATTGTAACTACAATCTCCCTATATCTGTTTGTCTATCTGTATTTCAGGAGACGGCACTGAAACCACCACACTATGGCACACTCTGTGGCACAGGTACAGCTCGCTCCCACAGGATTAAAATCAATCTCTAGCTCTTGCTACTACCTAAAGAGAGAGAGGAAACAGAGAGAGAAAGAGAGAAAGGCAAGGGGAGGAAAGAGAGAAAGCAAGGACCGAAGAGGTGAAACAAGTACTTTACTATTGCTACAGCCTCAAACCACAACCGCTTCAAAAAAATCCCGAGAAAAGATGAACATGGGGGGAGGGGGGTTCTAAGAAAAAGACAGGACACTTCATGTTGCCTGCCTTAATCTTGACAAAGCTCCTCCTGTGAGTGTTGGAAGTTTGAAATGTTCTAGTTGAGTATATGCTATTACTTACTTCAGTAAGTCTAAGTATATTGTATATCCTGAACCTGCCTTGAAAAAATGTCCCACTCCATCACAAACTCTGTAAAATAGGTGTCAAATACAGTCAATAGATTTGTAAAGTATGTTTATATGTATGTATGTATATCTATACAGAGTTGATCGTGTTTATATTTATGGGTTCTATTCCTTTGCCTTGTTTTTAAACTACCTGGTGGCCATTTTATTTTCTTACGCTATGATTTTTGCGTTGCTTGGCATTGATCTAAGTGGGCTTGCTCATGGAAATATTGATCTCTAATGTATTTGTGCTGCAAGGTCAACAATACATTGAATTAAATTAGTAATGACAACACACTGTACCTTTACTGTCAACATTCTCTTTTTTCCGTCCCACCTTTAACGCCAGTGATTGCTAGTGACAGTTGGTTAATATTACAGAAATAGGGATGAACGCACAATACACACTCCTGATCGCCATATAGTTACTACAACAGGAGAAATGGTAAGACAAGTTTAATATGTTGAGCTAAGCCGCAATCACAGGGGACTAACTGCTGGGGTTATAAAAGCTGTTTATGTAGGGCAGATTTGAAAAGCATTAAGTCTAACCTTTTATGGACTGTTTCAAATTTGGAAGTTTGGGTTGGATGATACAAAATATTAATAAAAATAATCCTCAGTCTGTCTTTAATATGACTTAAGCAAAAAAATTACTTCACTTTGTGCCCCTACATATCTCTATACAAAAGACAAAGACATTTTCTGATGATAAGAACATTGAACACCAAAATAATTAAGGTCACAAGGTCAAACAGCAATAAGTTAGCATTTGACAGAAAATCCACTATAGTGCACTCATTTTGCTTTCATCGTTTCTATGGCTATGTGTCCTGACTAGAGTAATTCCTACAGTATTCACCAGTGGCTTGACGAATTAGCAGCATTGTTGTTCAATAGTAATGTTAAATGGTGAGCTCAAGAATACTTGATAGGTAAAGTTTTAAAATGAAATTAAAAAATTAGAACAGAGATTGTTAGATATCTCTCTCTCTCTCTCTCTCTCTCTCTCTCTCTCTATATATATATATATATATATATATAAAAAAATTAAATTAATAGATATATAGTATATTCTATATAATATATTATATATATATATTATATATATATATATATATATAGTATATATATATATATATATAGAGAGA
Organism: Antennarius maculatus; assembly: GCA_013358685.1. Classification (NCBI taxonomy): domain Eukaryota; kingdom Metazoa; phylum Chordata; class Actinopteri; order Lophiiformes; family Antennariidae; genus Antennarius; species Antennarius maculatus. Next base: position 15,221,791 of record CM023614.1, on the reverse strand, counting down.
GACGAGAGAGAGAGAGAGAGAGAGGAGAGAGGATGAGAGAGATGAGAGACGGAGAGTAGAGAGGAGAGAGTAGAGAGGAGAGATGAGAGAGAGAGAGAGAGAAGAGAGGAGAGAGAGTTCGAGAGAGAGGAGACAGAGAGAGAGGAGAGAGGTCTATCATCAATGGGCTTTTGAAAAGCATTTGATTTAGCCCCAGTCTTAATATGTAATGATTCTACATACTGTGTCTATTTTAGAGCTTTTAATTTTATGTTGCCTATTTGTGAGACTGGTTGTTATTATTGAAGGAGACATTTTCATGTAATTATGATATCAAATGTATTCACTACTGCTTAGGAGCCCCAGTATGAAATATACATAGTATTCTAGCACTGTGTAATGATTAGATTTGCCTGTTCTATGGCAGAAAAGACAAACTCGTACATGGGGAAAGATTTTTCATGTAAGGATGACAAACAACCTCACTTTAATTTACTGTGAAGTACAATATGCACCTTACATGATTTTTGTAATTGACTTTGATTTGCCAGTGTGGAGACAACTGTAAATGTTTTGTTTATGTATGTGTGCGCTTCTGAAATTTATTAAAGTCTTTTGCATTGTATTTCATACTTTGACGACTCTTCTTATTTTCTTTGTTTTTGAGTTTTCAGTATTACTATACATCACTCAGTTTGGTCTTTTTTCTGCATTTTACTGTATCCAATTTAAGAGAACGGTACAAATAAAAAAGGTGTTGGTTTAAACAGCAATGATTGGCTTATCTCACAAAAATGACTGAAACCTTTATATTTTGTATAATATTGCACTTTACTAGAAGAAGGAAAGGCAACAGTTTGGAAATACACTGTATATCATCCATTAAGAAGATAGTATAGCTAAAAAGATGTGGAAATGTACTGGTAGAGCATCCTTTGAAGTGATAACTTCAGAAGTAACACAGTAAAACAAAGCTTTTCTTGGAACAACACAGATATTTTTTCTCTTTTTTTTTTCCTCATGAAAGTCGATAATGATGATTTGATAATGATAACCCTGCTATTATGATCTACAGCAGTGCACAAACACAGTTTTACACATCTGAGAAGAAGATTGAGGCTAGAGGGTAAATAATCACCACTTTACCATTGTGTTTATGCAGTGTTTATGAGGATTTGATCAAAAATACTGACTTGAAAGGCAACAACACAAAGCCGCAGTGGAAACAACAGAAAATATTTAATTTCTTATCAAAGTTATTTCACATTTTAAACATGAGAAAAAGATAATCAGTTCCCTTGGGGAAAGTGCCCTCTGTGATTTGAGAAAATGCGGTATGCTGAAGTAGAACATTTTCATATAGAGAGACCATAAATGTCAGCTTTCTATTAATAGATCAATGTAAACCAGCTAAATGGCTTATTCTCACTTCGAAAAAAATAGATGGATCATAAGGAATCTCTATGTCTTTGAGCTTTAAGACAAATTATAGTTGGATTTTTTTGGCATGCATAATTATTACGTATTTCAATAATGCACTGTGTGTGTGTGTGTGTGTGTGTGTGTGTGTGTGTGTGTGTGCGTGCGTGCGTGCGTGTGTGCGTGCGTGTGTGAGTGTGTGTGTGTGAGTGTGTGTGTGTGAAAACCAAGGAAAGTGCAGCAACAGTGCGTCCACAGTCAGCAATAAATTACTTTGTGGATGACAAAGTTAAAACTGACAAAGACAGGATGGGAGGAAAGAGGAGGAACAGTTAGTGTAAGCAGGAGTTACTGGTCTGGTTCATATCAAGAACTGTCTGTGGTACAGTATGTCCTTGGACCACTTTGTTGTTACTCTGCAGTTCACATTGAAATGTTTTTTGGGTCTTTTTACTCCCTTGTGAGTTTTGGTCAACTCACATTATTTGTATTTCTTTAGATTTTTTTTTTTTTGGCCTGTGTATTTCAAAGTTACCCCATGCTTGTATCATAATGTATCACTGAGCAAAGTTCTTTGCTGGGATATCGATTCATGATTTATGAGGAAGCAGTATTTGGTTTATCCTGAGATTCCAGTAAGCTATTTATATGTAGCAAGTTTCATTACATATAATTCAATGATACTGTCTGCAGATGGAACTAAATCTACAGAGCCGCACACAGTAGCTCACAAAGACCTTCATCCAGCAGTTCAATTTTTTTTTAGTGAAACAACCAAAATTGTCTTCAGCAACTGTTTGACAATTCACTTCATTGCAATTTTTAAAAAAATGATTATTATTTATCATTATTAGCCTTGTGGTTATTAGAATTCTTCAGTAAAGCTTGGATTGAGATCCTGTAATGCCATTTAAAGTAAAGTGGATAAAATATAGCACTGCATAGCACTGTTTATTTAATAAGTTTTCACGTAAATTTCAAACCCAATTAATTTGTATACATGATCAGGCCATTGAATTTCCATAACCTTGAGAGTGCAATTCATATCTGACTGATTATCAGTTCTTTCTGAAAAATGTAACATAAACTTTCAACATGTTCATTATTTCATATGGGTAACATTGGGAAAGAGCTATCAAGATGGCAAAACCCATTCTTGTGTTCACATTACATTGATTTCAAAAGTCACTCACATTCTCCACTGAGATAACAGTCATAACAGGACAGTATAGAATGACTACGCAAGACTGCAGATTGTAAAAGATCGCTTGCAGTTGCTGTCTCAGCTAATTTCCTTGAAGCAATGTGCAAGAAGTCGTTTTGAAAAGCCCCCGATGTGAATTTATAGTCTTCTTCTATGTGTATGGAAAAAAGCCATTGAAAGCAAACACACACACACAATATATATATATATATATATATATATATATATATATATATATATATATATATATATATATATATATATATATATATATATATATATATTGAACAAAGCCATTGAAAGCAAACACACACACACACACACAATATATATATATATATATATATATATATATATATATATATATATATATATATATATATATATTTTTTTTTTTTTTACCTTTATCTTAACTTTGACACCTGAAACGTCTTATAGTGGGAACAACAGATATTGCAACTATGCCATAGACACAGGCTTGTCATATTCTTACACGCAACTTAAAAAAACCCCATCTTATTTAAATGTTCATATATTCATGCTGTAGACATTTCATGTTTATCATAAGCATCTATGGGGGAGGTGTAGGTCAATTATCCCAGCAGTGAGCTTGTTGAGGGTATGATGTAAAGGTTTTTTGAAGTGATACTGACTTACTGTCAAAGCAGGGCCCATTTATGCATATGCTGTGCAGTGGTGCAGGAAACAAGAAGATGATGTCTTTCTGTTCTGCACTCTACTCAAGGCAACACTCCACACAATTGCTGCCAAATCTCTGCCAAACTGAATAATTCAATCATCTCCCATAGCTGCGGTGGTCTTGCTACCTTTGTGTGTGCAACAATCAAATCAGTGTGGAAACCCGGCGAGCGGCTCTTTCTGAGACACTGAGTAGCTCTACAGCCCGGAGATTGTTTTCATTGAAAACAATTCTGTTGATTAAACGAGGTGTGACTGTAGAGCGGGGATCTGAGGAACATCGATTGCTTGTACAATTGTTTGTTCCTTGTTAAAAGTGTGATCTAAACAGTAGTTGCTGATAGTGTGCAACAAGCATTTGTTTTGCTGGTGTGTCTGTGAGACAGTAAGTGTCTCTGCCTACCCTGAAATACCTCAGGTAGAAAATCCACTATGATCGTTTGTGTCTCATTAACAATGCACAAGCAGTTAATGCTCACGCAAATATTGTGTATGTACTGGGGGAGGGGGGTTTATGGTTTTATCTGAGCCGTTTCTCTTGATTTTTAACATTATTCAGCTGTAACAGTAGGGATAAGTTAATGTTTTGAGCGTAAACACCCACTCTATCCATCTCGCCCCCACCCATATTTGAAGTAATCAGGAGGTTACAACCTTAGTTTTACTTATCTAGATGTAATACTAATCCCTTTGAACACAAAAACAAATAGGAAAGCCAAAAAGTAGGCGACGTTATTCATAATTTTAACTACTATGTCACTGGTGCTTCTTTACAGCTGCAACCAAACTACCATCACAAAGAGGTTTTTCACAGTGAAATGTGTTCCTCATTTTATTCTCTTGCAGTGTGCAATGGGGGATCTGTCTAGTAATCTATCATGTTGTTGCTTCTAATAAATGCGATTTTCAATGCTAGTCATGCCCCACTGTGGGTCATTGTTCAACAATATGTGATGTTGTCAGCGTTGCCGAGGCTCATCTGGGAAGTGCAACAGATCCATGTCTAGATTCTTCAGTTTCGACATATCACTTAATTTTAACACTGTAGTGCTGTTATTGCACAGTGTGGCAACATGTCAGTGATATATACTTTACTAAAAGTATTTGTGAAATCTTTTAAAACAGAAAAATAATGTTAATGTTGAAATCAAAGTCGCAACAGGATGCAGTAATGATATGTTTGTAAGTTAAAGGTAGCTAGGCTTGAAAGCAACAACGTAAGACATTGTCCAACGAGGGCCAAGTTTCTGTCGTCCCTAATCCTGATAATCCTCATTCTGAATTCTTGATTTGCTTTTGCAAAAGAGATTGAGAGACGATAAGATGCTTGTCCGCCTCCTTAGAATAGCTGATAATCTGGTTTGAACAGAGGACTCAAGGGGTATTTAGCCTGCCTTAACATTTGCCAAAGCAGATGGCAGTGATGGGGGAAGGCACAACCTTAGACTCCAACCCCCTCCCTCCTTGCATGGTCCAATTTGGAATAAAAGAACAGTGGGATGATAATCAATGTGCTTATTTTGTTACTTGACTCTCTTTAAGTACTTTTAGACAGCTTATAGGCTTTAGCAGGGGATAATCGGGGAAACCACAGACAGTTGCCTTTTTCCATTCTGAACCCCCCCCCCACACACACACACACACTATGTAAAATGTGTAAAGAAGGTAATTTAAAGTAGATTCATTGTTAACATTTCTAATATGTCCCATCCCAAACCTTGTTGAAATTAACAAGAATGCAATAATTTTAGCATTTTACTATCCACAGTTCTGGAATACAAAATTTACTATATCCTGCAGTGAGAAGACATTGAAGATGTGACATAAGTTCCTGTAGCACTTATGTTAAAAATTACCTGTTCTTCAGTATGACAACAAAAACTCCAGGATGGCTATAACACTGTGGCTGGTCAGTGAGTACACTGACCTCCTTTTTACACAAGAAAAACAATCTCCTGCACTTAATTTAGTCATACTGCTTTTTAAACCATAACAGCTGTTTAGACAACTAGACTGCCATAGGCAGGATTTTACTGGATACTCTTGTACTGTAAGTATGAGATGAGGCATCTTTAATATTTGTAACAATTCAATTCATCTGATCACACTGTATTAGTATGACTAGTCATTAAGTCATCTAACTTTACGCCTCTGGCAATTTTCTTATCTTGGACTGGACACCTGCAATTAAAAGCATTTCTCTAATGAGATTCATCCCATTAACTAATTAGAGCTCTATTTGACACAAGTAGGACGACTGTGAAAAGGTTTGCTTGTTTGAAAAGACCTTTTTGAAAAAAAAAAAAAAAACAGCACTTCATTCCTCATCCTTGCAGTTGTATTCTGTAACAGGATATTTGACATAGCTGTCAGGCTTAATCTGAGGCAGGACACAAAAGAATAGCACAGACGGCAAATGGATCCCGCCCAAAATTGTAAACAGTTCAAACTTAATCTGCACATACACAACATGCTGAATTTCTTACTATGTTTTCATTTCATTCAGTGAAAGCACTCAAAGTGAAAGATTGAAAAATACAGTACAAAAAGATTTGGAAGGAAACATTTCATTACATTTGGAGAGCAGTTTTGTAGGAGAGCTTCAAACATTAAAATAGATACTGTAATTGGCAACTTATCTGCAGTTTGACGTCTGTGTCACACGTTTTATACTTACAGCAGTCATCTTATTTTTTTAGTTGTAAGCTATTAAAGTATTTCATCATATGAGCAATACACTGCACTTCACGATGTTCAGTTGTGAGTGAAAACTGGTTCCATATCAGCATAGCAGCATCCATAGTGCCATTAGAAGGAAATAATTGTGGTGAACCACAAATGTCAATTCCAGTCAGACATCACATTTTTAAAACTCATTCAAATGTTTCCAATTCTTGTATGTATCAGTTAGCTCATCATTGGGTCTGTTGGTCAAAAACCACAGAATCAACTTCTGTATCAAACAAAACCTCCTTGAGCTTTTAACAAAATGTTAACCTGATAAATTTTGTCCATTAGGAACTGTCCAGCTTTGTTAAAAGGCACAGTGGATGAGATATAGATATAGATATTAGATATAGATATAAGATATATATAGATATAGATGTAGATATAGATATAGATAGAAAGTCCGGACTATTTTGAAGAAACTTCTAAGTAATGTATGGGATATTCACTGATGGTCATAAGAATTTATGTGCATCACCACACAAGGCAGCAACTCCTAAGATCAGTCAGCCAGATTATTACAAGTAAACTTTGACAGTTTCTTTTTCCTTTGGTTGCCAGAGGTATTTGTTGCTTGACAGGTCAGACAGTCATTATAAATTGAAACAGCTCCCAGTCATGCGGCATCATGAATTTTGAGAAAAACTGGCAACAAACCTCTTCAAAAGTCCCTTTTATTAAACACCCCCATAACTGTTTCGTCTTGGTTATAAATATACTTATGAACTTATTTATACTTAAATAAATATAAATATGCATTTACATTTCTTTCCAGATAAGGTTTTTCACTTCATTACCTTTTACCTGTAAAAGGTAGAGGATTTTAATATTGGTTTCTGTCCATAATAAAATAATATAGCCCAAACAAAATGATTTAAAATACTTCTGATGATTAGAATACCCCAGATCCAGTTACCAATAACCACCCACTTTTCTTCTTTTTTCTGTCTTATTACTAAGTTATACAAGCCCATCCTTAGACAATACTGGATGTTGTTTGCCTATTTTTCTGTGATTGAAGTTACATCCAGTATTTTTGACTAAAGAAGAAAGAACCAAGCATTCAGGGAAGATAAATGTGTATTACAAGTGTTGTCCAAAGGTAATGGACAGCACTTCAGTTAATTGTGCCAACCTCATTGTATTGTGCAGATGATTGTACTATGCTCGCTCAGATAATGACTGTGCCCTACTTTGACTTTGAGGCAGTGACCTGAAATAAGGCACACAAGTGAAATCGGAGCCTGGATGAACCTGGAAGTGATTAAGGTCACCCAGACACACCACATTTGTTTGAATGACCCCAGTGACTCACATCGACCAATGGTTTGCAAATCCTTTGGGAGTCTTTTGTGGGAGGTCTACCTCAATGCAAAGTTTAATGTCTAATCATTGATAGATGATTAGAAGATTGAAGATGATTAAATACAACTATGAGAAGAGTCTGTGCTTTTATACCACTACTACAGTCATTCAAGGTGCAAGAAAATGTCTTTATGTGATAGAAAGTAGTAATGATACTTTCACTCACCAGAATGTGTTTCGTGAAACCCGGTATTTATTCCAACAAATAATTTCTCAAATACTGCTTGAAAATATGAGACATTCTTCAGTTTGTCTGAAATCATGTAATCAATGAGTAGTGGGCAGCATGTTGCTCATGAGTCTACGATTGCTCTCTGTACTCCCTATGAATGCTGACTGCACAGAGCATTGCTAAGGTCATAAATAGTCCAAAGGGAGGTATCAATGCAAGCTCACAGCAAATATGTGCAGGGTCAGTGAGCCAGTGCAATAGGATAAGTAAAAAATTATGCACTTGTCTTTGGGGATATGCAAATGCAACAATATCTATGCATCAAATACAGGGGAAAAAACACCTAGTGAATGATGCTGAGTGCATCAGAAATGATTGATGCGACATGGAATCCTAGATTGCTCTCAAATTGTGCTCCATTCATCTCCATGATACATTATTTAACATGACAGCAGAAAGGCTGTGTTTCCTAGTCCTGGTCTCAATGACATGATGCATACATGTCTTAATGCTTTGGGGGGGAACATGGATAACTTGAGATCATGTCTGCCCCTTGAGGTTTAGATGCACTGAATGGATCTCTGTCTTGTTTTGTGTCTTCCTGAGAAGCAGCACATTGCTCCCTCAGCCATTATGCCCAGAAAAAATGCTCTTCCTCCAGTGTGCATGTAAATCAGTATTAGGCTATATAATGAAATAACGAAGTGTGCCTGTGCTTATTCCAAGAGATTCCATTGGGAGCCACTATTTTTAGACACAACAAAGAGATTGCTAGGGGTGTCCAGTCTCTTTGGTTAAGTTATGGAGTTTTATCTACTTGTCCAATTTACAGTCTCCTGTTGGGCTGAGAGACACACTGAAATGGAGTGAACTGGAAGATAGAGTCTCCCTCCATGTAATATCAATTAAGCTTCTGTGGGATGTACTGGTTGGATGCATCAAAGTGTGGGCAGAGTGTTTAGACAATAATTAATGTGGGAAATTGCCAATGGATCAAGAGATTTGCTTTAAAGTTATAGTGTGCCCTCACGCATTTGTGCATCAATGCTCGCAACTTCACCTCATTGCAGATTTTTGGTAGGCAGTCATGGGATACCGAACGCACATTCTATTGGCTGACGGCATCCCGAAGTGCACTCGGTTCCTTGAGAGTGTGGGAAAAGGTAATACAGATAGAAGGTGTTTCGATTTCAGAATGGAGAGGGTCATGCATGTTTAAATGACTGTAAATAATAAGATAAATAGTTTTTCACTTGATCGTGAAATTCGTTAATTGTGTGTGGGCCCTGGAAAGCATTAACCGCAAAGAATGAGGGCGCACTGTACAGTATATACATCACTGATCCACTGACCACATGTATGGCAACTCAGATGATAGAAAAATGGCCATCCCTGTCAGCAGGAAATGCTTTATCATGTAGACGTATGTAGCAGATGAATACACAGCATGGTCTCAGGGTATTTGTCATCTGGTGTTTTCTTTCTAATGGGTTTACTGCTGATGATCCAGGTCAGAGAAGGACACAGTACTCCACATTAAAAGTTAAGAACACATTCTCCGGAGGATCATGCAACTGATATTGACCTATTAACATTCATGATTTCATAATCCAATCTAAATGATAATTTTGTTGTCAGTATACATTTAACCTGAACTCCGAACAAACCATGTTCCTTTCATTCGTTATTCTTTTTTTGGATTGTCATTTGCTTCCAGCAAGTGGTCACTAGTCTTCATAGAGTCTGAAGGGAATGACAATCAAATTAAACAATATTACAAATAAATACGGGAAAAATGCTGCATATAAATTTATAAGTAACATTACTGATGTTACAATTTGTGCTATGAGTCTATTGTTTAGGTCCATGAAAATTGAAAAATTGAATGGTGTAAGTTATCTACAAATCAAAACCAAAAGTGGACCCAGGGCATTCCGGTGTGGAATTACTTCAGCTACTATACTGATAAATGTTAACCATGTTCTGCCAAGGAGGAAAGAAATGACAATTAAAAGTAAATAAATCTAACAACTAAAACCTGTTTTTTATTGACATCAAAGGCTACTTTAAAATGTATGGATCAACTGCTGTAGTTTCCTAAAATCTATATGCTTCCAGTTGTGCATACTGTTTTATGAACATAATGAACTTTAGTAAGTAATTGATTTCTTCAACAATAAAACCTAAATTAAGAGATATCTTCTCTAATTTGAGTAATGTAGCCACAAGAGCACTCTAATTCTTCTTAATTTGAGTGACAAAAAGAATGGTGAAGGCATCATTGGTGCCATTGCTTGTTTGCAAAGTGATTATGAGGAGCTATCTAACCTGGAACAAGTGTTTTGAAGTTTGTCCTCAATGTCAAAACACCTGGCAATGCTATTCAATCCACTGCTTTTGTACTATAGTAGTGTCCTTGCTCTTTTTGGGCTATTGGGTTGATGTTAGCTTCCCTCAGATCATATCATTGAATGGAACTTTTGGTAGACTGGGCTCCTGGTACTGCGGCCAATCTTCACTTGACTAACTCAATCAGCTCTTCAGGAAGTGTTGATCAAGTTTTTTATGCAAGTCCTTGCATAAAGTGTTTCTATCCTGCAGAGCATGTTACTTTTGGCCAAGCACAAATGCTCTCAAGCTTGACTCTTGTTACCATTGTTATAGTGCTACGTGAAGTGCAAGTCCTGCTTGTTCTCTTATTAATTCCTAAGTTAATTACCTCATCAACTGCCAGAGAATCATCGTAAATCCAATGCTTCAGTTCAAATTAAGTTACCAGTAATTCTATTTATTTCACTTCATCAATTTGTTTGTCAAAACAAACTTAGCTTTATGGCTTTGCCTTGGGGAAATTAAGCCATTTTTGGTCCAAGACAAAGTGCCAATCCTTACAGCGGGGCACCTCAAATATTCAGTTATTTACTTAGTGTGCATGACAAACTTCAGAACTATAAATCATTAAAATAGCCAAAAAATGTGTCACTGCATCACACTTCCACTGACAATGTTAATGATACAGCTCTGAAATGTAAATAAAAATGTATTCATACAAGTTGTGCTATTAACACCCTGGTAATTTCACCCCAGCTGTGTTTGTGTTATTCTTTCAAAGTTCCTCCAAGGTTGCTACTGTCCACATTCTAGGTTGTCACTTTTATCACTGAGGACGTTTCATCCATCAATTTATTCGGCTGAAACTATGTAAGAGATGTGTGTCCATAATTTATTGTAACACCGTTATCTCTCCTATTCTCAATGCCACATTTGACCTTGAAAAAGTGAATTTGCAGATGCAGCGAAAACAGATCTTTGCAAAGACACATTCTGGAATCCTTCGCGAAAGGGGGAGGAGGGAGTGGTGCTGCTGCCATGTTTGCCTTTTTGAGATAACACCTTAGAGGTCACTTGAATGACTTGGTGTAATGTGGGTCATAACATCAAATGCACCAAGCAACCCACCTGGTATGTGAAATATTTCCTCCGTTATGTGTTTTCATAAAATAACCGATTTTTAAAACATTTTTTTAAATGTACAATACTCTACAACAACTCTACAGAGTACTAGCAGAATACAAGTTCACAAATATGGGATGGGTGATAACATAAGAGTCAAACTGTAGACATCTGTATGTTTCCTTGTAAATTATTTCAACATATGCCAATCTTTGTAGGATTTTTTTTTTATATGAAAGAAGAAATGGAAAACCATAAATGTATCCTCAATATTCAGGATTACAATGCCTCCAAAACTAACTGTCCTTGAACATATTAAAAGAAGAGTATGAAAGGCAGTGCATGTCAAGATACACATTCCTCTGCAGAATGAAAATTCCATCCTCTATCTGTTTGATTTGCACTTAGGGATTTTATTCTTCATCTCTTCTCTTCAGACATCAACTACCAAAGTCATTTACATCTGCTGGGGGCAACAAGAGTTGAAACACAGACATACAACTTACTACAGTCTAGAGGCAGTGTCTGATGAAAATAAGGATCTTGTTAAGCGTAGGTAAAATAAGAAAGCAGTGAAGGTTAAAATAAAGGGAAAGAGAAGGGAGGAGAACAGGAATGAGAATAGTGAGGGATGAGTTTAATGAAACTTGCTACACAGAGCTGGGGATTGAACCGACCACCAAAAAAAATCATAAATTCTTAAAAAATGAGGTAGCAGTAGAAAAGCGGGTAGCATAATAGTTTTAGAGTGATCTATGCATGTTTAATCACAAAAAAATGAAGCTATTGGTTTACTTTAAATTAAAAGCAGAAGGGTTCCCACAGAGAAATCTGATCCCACATGTAGTTAATTTAAGACTGATTTGCACTGCTATTGAGCTGGCAGGCAAACTGAAACCAGGGTAGCAGAATATTTGAGCTTCATAATATTGTCTAATTTAAGCCTGGAAACAACTTAAGTTTTACACAATTAAGTAATTAAAAAAAAACGTGGTATGCCAAAGTTCTCTCTTCCGCTATGTAATGGAGGTACCTGAACATCTACTCAGTGGAATATGGCAATAGGAAAAATATGGAGCGAACGTCGTACTTCCCAAACCATGCAAATAAAAAGAATAGCCAGTGTTTGACTTTCATCCATCCACAATGTAAATAAGTAATTTATCAATTGTGCTTTAAAATGCATACAATAGGCAGAACAGCAAACATTGTGCTGCTGAGATAATCCCTTATAAGATTTATCCTGACTTTGCCTTGAGGGGAATAGTGGGAGCAAGTAGCAGATCATATTCTTTCCTTCTCAGTCTATCTCTGTCTTTCTCTGAATGCAAAGTCACTATCACAGCTGCTGATCAGCCTTGTTTTGTTACAAGCATTGTGTCCTTTGATATTCCAGTTAATCCGTCAAGTGAAGAGATTAAATCCAAGATTACAGTGATTCTGTGAACTTTTGATGACACACTACTTGTGTTTGCATCTTTGAGGCATTTTTGATGCCTTACATGCATTTGTATGTGTGTATTTGTGTGTGTTAAGAAAGGTGGCTGTCTTCATCTCTCATGTTGAAAACATTGATTGTTGTGCAATATCAGGAGTGTCACTATCAATGGTGTGGCAGTTTCCACAGCTTCCCTTAAGCTACCATGGAGTGCTGTAGGCAGATTGCAGTCTAACATGAAATGAAACAGAAAATATATTATTGAGAAGAGCTTGATCTTTGTTATTTCTCTTTTAATTTTTTTTTATCAAAATCTTGAATGTAGTAGAGTTTTAAGTGCAGTTTCAGGCTGGAGCCAAATTGCTTCCAAAACTTGTCGATTGATTAGTCTTTCAGTTGGTGGTACTTAGTAACTTCATCAGTAGGCAGAAATCAAACAAAACAGAAAATAGAAATGTGGTTATTTGAAGCGTTGAAAAAAAAACCTTGGGCAATCAAAATTTATTTGGCAAATCGCCCATTCAAAAATCTCCAGCAGGGTAGTTGGATTTTATTACATTCTGGGTTTTTTTCAAGAGCTTAACACTATGTCATATACCTGAAGGTATTAAAACAGTGAAATGAAGGACCATGTCTAATAACAATTTATTTTTTATTCGTCTAGGAGTTAATTTTGGATTGCATGGTTCCAGAATTGTGGACTCTTTATGCTTGAATTTAATTGTATATTCTGTTCAGTTGTGAAATCAATGAGTAAAGTGGTGAGGATAACTGTTTAAGTGCTCCTCTGTATTTTCTGGCAATATGCATTCATCAACCAAAAGAATCAATAAGACCTGTGTGTCAAAGCCAGGGCTTTGAACCAGTTCATGAAACGAAAACGAAAACCAGAAACTTTTGGTATTGTGGCAGGAATTAAAAAACGAAACCGAAAACTTTTTTATTGTTCCGCAACAGAATCGGAACAGAAAATAATTGTAAGCCGGTTAACACCATTTTTTTTTTCGTTCTTGAAAAAAATATTTGACCTCATGTTTCACTTCCTGTCATTCACTGGACGCGGGATGAGAGCGGAGGGAAGTAGCGGCTATCAGCAGCAGTTAGGAAAAGAGCAGTCTCCCAGTCACTATTTAATCATAACAGGTAAACACTGCAGTATGTCAATCTTAAAAATGTATGATTTAGACATTAACTCGTTGGCTGCAGTCATTTTCAGAGCAGTGTGTTCCCGTACTGCCAGCGTTTTGTAGCAATGTTGAGCTATGAGAGAAGCACAATGAAGATCTATTAGTGGAAAATGACATAGTGGAAATTATTCTTGTATTATTTCATGTAGTGTCTAAGTAGGAGGCATAAGCCTTAACTACAGTGATACAACTGTCATAAAGCAGTGCTGTGGTACTGTTTACTGTAGGGTAGGGATATATCTATAATTATAGTCTATAGTATATAAACTAATTGCTTTGGTTGCCAATTTAAAAGTACTTAAGTTACCATATTTTGCGCAACATTCGGCTCGTTGTACAAAGAGGTGCAGTCTAAATAACGGAGTTTATTTCTGTAGTTTTACACACGGCGCACCTTATTGTTCGGTGCATGCTAGCTAATGGAAGCAAAAAGGTGACTGTGGTTGAACTGTGTTGTACCATGTATTTAAATTTCAAAAAATACACCGACATTATTCTTTAAATATGTTTTTTATTTCTTTATTTTTTGATAAATCTGTGCTAAATCCTTCGAAGTCCTCATCTTCGGTCTGCATTGAATAACTCGGCAATTTCACTATCGCTGACCGTCTGGTTTCCGGGTGGCTGTCCGGTAATGATGCTGGCTTTTGCGAAACATCGGACAAAAGTCGGAGCACACATGTTAGTCCAGGCATCCGCAATCCACGCACATATTGTGGGGGTGTTACTCGCTCGGCACTGCCTCCCAGTCCTGGTAAAAGTGTATTCACCGTTCTCTCATCCATCGCTCCGCGACGCACGCAGCTCAACTTAAGGCTCTGTTTACACCAATGTCCACCGGTTGAAGTTCTTTCGTTAATCCTCCCGGGATGATGGTAAGCTCCGAATTCAGCTGCTTGACGTGGTTTTTGACAGAAGCGGTGAATTCAGCCGCTTGACGTGGTTTTTTACAGAAGCGGCGGTATGGGCGTGCATGGAGTCACAGATCAAGAGAGATGGCAAAGCGTGACAAAAGCCACCCGGTCTCTTTACGTGTACCGGAACAACCGGAACTGATAGCCTGGAGTTTACATGTTTCGTCGTAAGTGTGTTTCTTCTCTGACTCTGATTCGGGGGTCTTTAGCCAAACAAATGCAGTTATGCAGCATACCTGCGGTACAGTACCGGCATACACTGTACTGCATACCGGGTACCTACCGGAAGTGTGCTGGACATAGCCTCGCGTCATGTTCTCTAATTGGTCCATCGCTGCCGGAGTACGTAGTGACGTATTACGTCTTATGTCGGTGGACAATGGCTGAGCTGGCGGATCGCTGACTAAAGTCACACAAAAACATTTTTACAGATTTTGGCACTCAGTGTAAGACGCTTAATGTTAAAAGGCACAGCGTTGATTTTTGAGCAATTTTAAGGCTTATAAGCGCGTCTTATGGTGCGCAAAATACGGGACCTACATATTTATATTTACAAGGAATGTTATTAACCAGTTCAGGAACTTTTTTTTTTTTTTTCTAACTGGCTCAGGAATGTCAGTTTATGGGTGGAACGTAAAACCGGAAACGTTATAATTCCGTTTCTGTTCGGAACAAACCGATTGGCAAAAAATTCTGGTTCAAAGCCCTGGTCAAAGCTAGAGTACGCTGTTAGCCAGTTATCTCAATGGCTTTGTTTATACATATATTTTTACACACATATCAAAAATACTGAGGAGAACTCCAAACAGATATTTATGGTAAAATTTCATGGAAATCAGGATCAATAAAACAATCATTGGCCATGTTTTATAATTTTATGTTACTGTGATGAGTGGCATTCGTTCTAGGAGTGTTCTGCAAGTCATCTGCAAATCCATGAAGTTATCTGGATATAACTTACAAAATAGGTTTGTGACACAGGTGCCTCATTCAAACTTTAATGGGTTGTAACTTGGGTTGTAACTTAATTGTAACTTGTTAAGTGTTGTTAACTTGTGCAATCAAAATGTTTCCCTTTGTAAAAATAGAATATATTCTGAAATTACATTAAATTTTTCAAGTTTTAAAATTAAAAAATTTTCATCCCTTTTTTGTTGCCCTGTTTCCTTGTTCTATATTTACTTCTATCTCGTCCCTTTTACGCTTCCATTCTTCCTTATTGTCAAGGTGAATCTTTGCTCAATTGTGACAGTTTATTACCTGCTAAAACACCTACTATTAATGGAATGCTATTAATACTGGAATTCTTACTAAGCAAGAGAAATGGCTTCATCAATATCGCACTGACAGAGCCTAACAAAAAAAAAAGACTAAGGCATTGTCGACAAAACAAAGGTAGAGAGATCTAAATATTTTTATTTTTGTTTTAAAGAAGGTGTTTCTCATGTAACGCACATGGACAAAAGCTTTTCTCTCACTGTCGGACTACCTAAGCCTGTCATAAAAATTGACCATATGTGTTTTAACCAAAAGTGAGCTGGGTTACCTGGCAACAAAGCAAAAACAGCCAACATGGATTTGTATAACATATGTTTTCATTTCATTAAATTTGTGTGTAGGCTTATTCTGCATATGCAGTTGCTTGAACCAATCTCAAACAAAAGCTTTCTCAATCTGGCTCCATGAGTGCTGTCACTAGTTATTACTCTGCATGCTATTTAGCAAAAGTGCATTTGCAGCTTGAAGAGCATCCCAAGATATTAGTGGCATCTAATTGCATTACCTGAAGGAGACTGATGGCGCCACTTAAATGGCTGGCTCCTGTTCAGGCTGTGTTGAAGGCAAGTGCTTCTTTACAGGTCATATGTCATGTTTCTGACTGGAATCTTTTGTCAACTAAGTGATTTTCTGACAGCTTTAAGCCTCCACTCTGCACACCAAATCCCCATATTCCCTAAGCAATCGTACATCTTAGCATTAATCTACTCTCATCCATGTGAAAATAAAACAGTGACAGCATGAGAATGACAGTTAATGTAGCCAAATTTTGAGCGTGCAAGAGAGATTCAATATCATTAACTTGTTCTGAATTGATTCATGCATTCACATTTGTTTACTGGCAATAGTGCAAAATCTCCTAGCAGTTCAATCCATGTTCACACGCACCAGCAATGAGGAACACTGCAGCAATTGTTCATTTAAGCACTGAAAATGACCTTCTTTAGTTTCTAATTCTCGTCCTTTGATTGACTCTAAATTAGCACTACTCATAGCTTTTACCTCCCTTTACTAACTCATTACATTGCTAATATTTAATCAACAGAAATATTTATATCCCTTCATTTTGCCAATAAAACAAAATGGTACTTTAAAATGTGCAGTTTCCATAGAAATAAAAAAGTCATCTCATGGGTGGCTCAACATCATTTTCCAAAAGCCACAGGCAAATCTCAATGACTGAGAATACAATAAGGCAAAAACTGCCAAGTGACCCTCACAGGATATGTCTCTAACACCTTCTGTCTCCCACTTTTAGATTTAGGAGGGACTGGAGGGGTTTTTACCTCACAGTCCTCACGTAGTGCAATGGGACTCTCATCTAGGGAATAGCATGCCAGTTTTATTGAGCCGGGAGTGGCAGGGGAGAGAGACAAGGGCCCTCAGAGACAGTTGGATGTTTTTTCCATATTAAACTGAATGCAGAGAGGCTCAAGATCTCACTGGTGAAAAAATATTTCAGCTTCAAAATGACACTTAAAGTAGAATAATTACAGAAACTATTATATCTAACACTAATGCTGGCTTGAAATTTTAGTACTTGCTGTCCACTCATTTCCTAATTTCACTTCATAGTATTTCTCTCCTCCCTCTTCCTCCTGATCTTTCCCTTGCACCATTGCCCTTCTTACTAATTTCCCAGCTTTTAACTCCTCCTTTTTCTGCCTCACTTCCTACAGAGAGTAAAATGTCTATGGGCATTTATAGCCACATTAATATGAGTGAAGGATGTGAGGTTGTAAATCGCTTTGTTTCTCCCGGTGAGTCATAAGAAGTGGTAATAAAAACAACTTTTCTGTTGTTGTGTGCTTTTGCCTCGAAAAGTGAATAAAAAATCTCTGTTTGAAGTTCAGATTAGTCTTCAGGGAGTCCCACCTATTGGGACTGTTAACCTTTAGCCATTCAGCTATAAAGCAAGTGAGTTCCACTAAAATACATAATGCATGAAGTGCAGAGATTCCATGCCATTGATCAGCACTTGAATAAATTGAGTTGAAATCCTATTAACATAACCAGAATCAAATGAAGTGAGAGGAATAAAACCCAATATAACAACTGAAAAACATAGCGACCATCAACCAGGGTTTTGTAATGGCTGAAATGGCTTATGGTGGAGCAGTGGGTTGTACTGTTGCCTTAAAGCAAGAAGATTCTGGGTTTGAGTCCTTTCTGTGCAGGAGTTTGTATGTTCTCCTCGCGTCTGTGTGGGTCCTCTCCCGGTTCATCCCACCACCAAAAACATGCAATTTGGGTGGATTGATATTATGAATGACTCTTAAAACGGAAAAGCGGCTGTACACAAGACAATTACAGTTGTCTCGTCTACACGAGAATGGTTGGTTGGTTGGTTGGAGGGATGGATGGATGGATGGATGGATGGGTGGATGGATGGATGGATGGATGGATGGATGGATGATGGATGGATGGATGGATGGATGGATGGATGGATGGATGGATGGATGGATGGATGGATGGATGGATACATGGATGGATGGATGGATGAATGGAACAAATGACTTGGCGACCTGAAGGCATTTTAGAAATAATATTATAGAATTAAAACTTCATTCATCTGTTCATTATTTGACTCATTCATTCATATCCTTCAATTATCTCTTCACTTGTAATTATTACTTTTTTTTTGTCACAACAAACGCTATTAAACCTTTTAAGTGTGCCTTGTCAAATGACATTTATATTTCAAACACCCTTAAAAATCTTCTTAATTCTTAGGCCAAATGATCATAATAGTCTTCATAAAGGTAAAATAAACTGAAATTTGTCTTTTTTGCAGATTTTATTTGTGTGTTTGCACCATGAAGATAATATGTCATTTAAAAACTTATGGAATATTATTAAAAATAATTGGGGCAATTAAGTCCAGTGGGTACCCAGCAGGGTACGACATATGTGTTTTCAGATTGGGTGCCGAGGAGGATTTGTCACTCAACCCCATACAGACTGGGGGGATGACCCAAATTAGTGCTTGTTTCCTCCACACCCATCTCTTCCCCTTCCTCCCCAGACCCCCCTCCCTCGCAGCCCCATTCCCCCAAACTGTCATCCACTACGCTCCTTCTGGTGCCATGCCAGACTCCCCACAAGAATGCCAGAGAAAGGCTGCCAATGTTAGCAGCTCCGTAATGAAATAGTAATTGTGACTGTGACATGCATGCATCAGTTGCTCCCCTGTACTGTTTTGTGCAGAGTTCTAACTCTCTATTTTCAGTAATGCTCAGACTTTCATCTGTGCTTGTAGTTTGTTTTCATTTCAGCTTCATGTTCATTATAATTGCTGTTGTTCAATGTGTTCAAGTATGATGTAAAATCTTCTACACCTGTCACACAGTATAATCATGTTATAGTTACACCCAATGTTTAAATTGCAGTGCTTTCAATATTCTAAACTTATAGAGTGAGGGTTTTTTTTCTCTTTTTTATGTGTAGTGATGGTAAAAGCTGTTTAGTGAAGCATAAGAGTGGGGAATATTTAGGATCAATATATCATTTATTTCCCTGTGAGTCCATAATGGACCCGCAATCCTATGGTCCATTACTGGACCTTAGGGCCTAGACTGCTGACCGATCCTATCTAATGAAAACAAATGTACTCGTAGGCAAAGAAAAGAAATACACTTTACTGCGGTTCATGTTGTAGGACCATTTGCTATGAGGACTGTGGCCCCGATCTATGCAGAACAGCAGCCTGAACAAGTCAAGTTTGACATTATGTGCAGAGGAGAGGGATAAACAAAATGAGTCCTGAAACAAGGCTTCTACTTGTTATAGCATTAAAAATTCTGAATATCATGTAAAAGTGTTTCACTGATTGTGTCTTTTATTGGTCTTTCATCAGACTGCAATAGATCAGTCCTATTATTTCTAAAGTACCCACGCTGATCTAACATCAGTTTTAGCTTTAGATCATGCAGAAATTGGAACAAAAACAAGGACATCCTTAATAATCCCAGACCAGCACACCTCATCAGAGAAGAGTTTGATGAGCGCCTCTCCAGATTATATTAGAGGTCTGCACTGAAGAATGTAATCCATCATCTTGGAAGGAACTGAAGTTTATGACAATTTAGTTTCTGCTCT
This sequence comes from Antennarius maculatus, assembly GCA_013358685.1. Lineage (NCBI taxonomy): Eukaryota > Metazoa > Chordata > Actinopteri > Lophiiformes > Antennariidae > Antennarius > Antennarius maculatus. Next base: position 15,201,858 of record CM023614.1, on the reverse strand, counting down.
TCTGTCATAAACCCTTAGCTTTTACGTTTTAGAATTGCGTAAGTACAAATAGAACAAAGACATACAAATGAAGGCTCACAAGGCAGCATGTTTTATACAACTTGAGGGCTTTTGATGTACGGCCATCGCAGTTTGAAAATGCATCATCATTCTACACTGACAGTACCTTTTTTCCATTTCTTGTTTTCTTTTCTTTTGTTTCACTTTTTGCCATTCTACCTCAGGGAAAAACAAAATGTGTGCCGGTTCCATTTCATCAGCGATACTCATAAGTCATGTATAAAACTTGATGTTTGTGAATGTCTCACCACAGTTTGTGAAACGACAACTTCTTTGAACGTGATTATTCCCACCATGGTGCAGCTACTGTGTTAGCCAGCGAAGTAAGACGTCTGACTGGGTACCTTAGGGAATGAGCTGATCAGCTTCTCAACACAAATCTTTTGTTTGTGTTATCCACGTCAAGTATGGCAGGTGATCAAGCTGAAATAATGAGGCCATGTTTTATGATGGGTAGTAAAACTCTAGATTTCCTGTGATGATAACTGTTTCTTTTGCCAGACAGTTTCTTATTGTCGCTATATGATTAGAAACTGTTTCTGTTTTCTTTTTGATGTTTACATATCCAATGCACAATAAACCATAACTTGCTAAAAATATTGAGAAGCAGTAAACATTGCATTGAACAGAGGTTAGACAATGTTTTTGGTAGTTCAACAACATTCAAATTTGAATAGTGGCTCAGTGGAAGAATTCCACTTTTACACTCAATCATTCAAAATGTTGTGGCAGTAAAATTAAAGGAATGATGCTGAGCATGGCTGATAAGTGGTTAGTTCCGTTGCCTGACAGCAAACATTTCCTGGTTTGATTTTTAGCTGAGGTACACCTTTTTGTCCTGTGTGGGCTTCCCTGTATATTGAGGTAAATGCATGGTCAGTGTTGTTGCTTAAATCTGGAGCTGGTCCCTGCATGCTATTCAGTAACACCACACTGCTCCTCAAGGATGAGTTAAATGTTGTTAAGTCAATGACAGTAGGATTCAATATGTTGTACTAATTTAAATTGTATGGGACAAATAACAATTCTTCTCCAATGTGTCTGCCGACTATAGGCTAGTTTTTGAAGGATGGACATTGTATTGCCTCTCTTCATGAATAATAGACTATTTTAATGTCTTTTTTTTCCCGACAGGCAGGGAATTTTTCTATTCAATTAAGAAGTTTGTTTTACAGACAAGATTTTTTCATGGTGTATTTTCATATCACATGTGCCTTGTGAATTTTGTTTATTTTTTCCATAGTTTGCAAAATTACTTTTCACGCTAGCACAAGGTTGAAATGCTGATTAAAAATGAGAAAAGCGTAAATTACCTTAAAACATGGTTATGCATAGTTAGATAAAACATGGTTATGCATATGCGGTACTGTTGAAAAGATAAATTCAGCAAACCGTTTTGAGATGTCTTAAAATAATTGTGGCAGACTCTTTTTGGTGACCTGATAGAGGGATGTGGTTGGAGAATCTGCGAAGGAGTGTAAATGCTTTTTTGGTTTGGTACTTCCTAATTCTCAGGAAAAGTGTCATGAAATAATGCAGTATGACAGAAGTATAAAAATACAAGTGTTTCAATACTATCTTACTTTTCCCACGTATACTGTGCATATGTACATACATGCATTATATGATTAATCAGATCATTCTCAGTTCTTCATATTACATTGACCAGAATTACAATGCTGATAGCACAACACTGAAAAATCCTGGTTATGCTTGTCAAAAACATGCCGCAAAGGACTATGATATGAACAGCCAAGCCACATATCCATTCAAGTGTTTCAAAAAATAAAGTGCAGGTTTGGGATGAACTCCTTGCATGCTGCCTGCACAGACAGCAGCTTGACAGTTGGTTTCAAAGAATGTCTCAACACCTGAAGGGGGGTGAGAAAAGAAGGAGAGAAAATCACAAAAGTGGTGCAGTTATGCACATCACAACATTCTTGTTTTTATTAATCCCTACTGTACATCTCCGTAGAACTTAAAACAGACTTAAGACAGCACCCTGTAACCACATCACAGGCTTTGGTTTGTTGTGTCATCCTTAGAAATAGACATTTGCCCAAATAACTGGCAGTCATACTCTTTATGCAAATAGTTAAGCAGGAGATTCTATTGTTCTCTGTGCAGAGCAGCACTACTTGTACACAAAATTACAGGTGGAGGAAAAAAACATACTCTTTGAGGGAGATTATTTCCAGAATTATTTTTCCATACATCATGCTGACCAAAAAACAGAAATGTTATAGGTTTACTGTACAGTTATGCAGTAGGTTTTTCTTGTGTTGTGTTATAACCAGGGTTCCACTGCAACTAATTCAGAAAATATTATCAATACATTTTCTCTATACCTGAACGATACTGAATCAAAACAACAATGTTGTTTTTGGGCATCTTCTCAATCATTCATGTTTGGATTCTGTAAGACACAACACTGAAAACTAAATGCATAATTACATGTGTCTCCTCCCATTTCAAGTACAATAGTAGATTTGAATCACATCCTTTCAGTTTGGTCACATTACAAGTTAATTAGCCTCCATCTACAATAATGGTGAGCGTGAGTCGAATGCCAATAGAGCACAGCAGGGAGAGGTTTGTGGCGCGTCGCTTGCTAAAATCACATAAATTTAAATAATTGACAGTATACATGCTGTGTTGAATAAATAATTAAATAAATAAATAAATAAATAAATAAATAACACCTCTGGATCATAGCTGGGATTTCTCATTAGAAGACAAGCTGTGCAACTCTATGCTCACGAATGAAAGTCAAGTGAAGCAATTGCAATAATTACAGCAGCGAGGAGCCTGCACATTGGGAGGGGTGAGGGTTTTACAGAACGCAATGAAGGGGGAGGTTCTGACTGTCTACAGGTGTCTCTGATTAGGGGTAATCTGGGCAGCCCTCCCCTTTCTTATCTCAGCACAGAGACCTGCTGCCTCTGGATACCTTGAGCTCTATGGCCGCTTGGTATAATGAGCTCCACAGCCACACAGAGGATGCCCGGCAGGACCGTCTCTGCAGAGCCATAATGAGCACTCCAGTGTACCAATTCATGCTCCCCACCAAGGACCTCCAAAGGCTTCCTCCCCTTAGACATGGGGTGGGCACAAGTTGTCTGCCAAAACTCCCATGCTCCCTCCACTTCTGCTGCCTTTCTGAGGTAATGGCATCCCCTCTGCGTTCAGTGTGATGTCCCTGCATGTGTGGTAGGAGGGATGGCCCATAGCCCAGACTTGGCATCAATCAATTTACATTGAGAGTGAGGCCAAAAGGAGAGGGAGAGAAAGGGATTGAATTGCAGAAAAGATAGAGGGGAGGCACAGGACACTTACCATGGAGTGCTGGATGAAGAAAGAAAACAGCTAAAGTTGCCAAGAAAGAAAAATGTAAAATGCAGTATAGGAATGTAGACGGTGAGTGTGTGAGAAACAAGTCCAGATAAAGTGTACCATACAGAGGTGTGTAGAGAAAGACAGAAGCATCTTGCTATAATAAGGTCTATGGAGGAGGGTAGGTAATAAGGGGGGAGATAATGTTAGAGTTCAAGGTGAGGAGAGTTAGTAGCAGAAAAAGAGATGAGTGGAGATGGAGGGAGAATTTTGCTGGGTAGCTTTCCCCATTTTCGTCTTGGGGTGGGTCTGTATCTTTAAAAAACTGTGCTGGTTTGCTTTTGCTCTCTTAAACAACCATGAGGTGGGTGAGAGGATCGACCACTCTGACTACGAAGCAGGGCTTTGAAGCTGCTTCACGCTGAGAGAAACTGTATTGGATTTTTAGACAAAAAGAAACTGAAACAAAAATGGAAAATCAAATCGAAAGAAATACGTAATATACTATGCATAGCTTGTCATAACTCATACATGTGATGTTGCTTGTCTCTCCTTGAAAGATTAACATGACAATTAACTTTTCCATGAGTCCTTTTCCAGATAGCAAGATGGCAATCATGTAAATGGTGTAGCATTCATTAGGATTATTCACCGACATTAATTGTGGTCATGAACATTTTTAATGGTCAGAAATGATTCTGTTTCTCAAATTGCTTGACTTTTGCATTTGAAAGGAAAACACTGCGCAGCATGTCCTCAGATGTGTGTTTGCCTGTGATTTGCATATGTGGATACATTTCTCTGTGCGAACACCTGTGCATGGGTGTTTGTTCTTGAGACTCCAGAGAAGTTCAAGAGTAAAAAGGCACTCATTATCTTTTATCTGTGTTGCATTTATTCAACAGTAGCACTGCAGCAGATGTTGCAGCCATACTTTTGCCTTTTCCCCAAAAACTGCTGTAAACTTGGTGCTAAAACTAAAATCTTGTGCTTCTACACTGGCAGGTAAAATAACTTAGTGGTTTGTGAAAAAATACCATAAAACCATTTTCTGAGGAAATGCTTGGGAATAATGTAGCATTGTACAAATAATTAAAAATGGATGCAACAAAGACAAGGGAACAAAAAAAGTACTACAATAGCTACATCTGTATCAGAAGGATTAGCATGATGCGGAAGATTGTGTAGTGTGCCTCACTTCAATTGTGATGCATTTTAAATAACTTCCCACTGCTTTTTTGCTCAAATAGAACCTTTCACAGAGCTCATAAGATGGTTCCATCTGGAAAAAAAGATTTCATTATTATTATTATTATTATTATTATTATTATTATTATTATTATTATCATCGTCTCATAAAACATTAAGAAATTGTCTCAACCGGTGAGTGTTACCCAGAAAAAAATACAAGGTAATGACAACATAGTGTTAAAAAATGTGTTAAAGTGTTAAAAAGTGGATCCTGATAAGAAATTTTCACTCTGAAGAAGGGCATTGGGCCTCTTTTAGTTGTCTGAGTATTTGATATTTAAGTCTTAAAATAAGGTCCAGTAGCAGAATGCAAGTCTTGTTCCAGGCACAACTTTGTTGAGGTTAACCAGATTTTTTTTTTTTTTTACAATATGAACACCTTTTTCATAGATGACTGAAGAAAATGAAGGAAAATATTTTTATTTAAAGTATCAGATTTTTTAAAAAATGTATTTCTTATTCTATACTTTTACGACTATGCACATGTGATAAGAGGCCTATGGATACATACAGATAGACAGATAGATAGATAGATAGATAGATAGATAGATAGATAGATAGATAGATAGATAGATAGATAGATAGATAGATAGATAGATAGATAGATAGATAGATAGATAGATAGATAGATAGATAGATAGATAGATAGATAGATATAGAATAAAGTAATTATGTTTACTTGTGTCTGCTCTACATTACAGTTACAATGATTTTCTAAAATATACACAAAATTGGTATCACTGCTTGTTTTCACATCTGTGTCTTGGCATTACTGCCGTACAAACAGAGGGGACACCATGACAAAGCTCTGCCCACAGCCACAATCGACCTTCGGGGTTCTGATCCCTTAATGTGTGTCTCTGTGTTGATGCTGATAAAGCCTTCCTTCGCCTCTGTCCAAATTTATAAGCTCTTTCCAAAGATTCTGGTAATGAGGAGTGAGAGACACAAATATTTGTCCCCATCTGTGGTCACGACCTCTCTCTTTGTCATCGATAACTCTAATAAGTGTTTTGAGGAATGACAGATCTCTTTGGCATTCAAAGAAAATGACCTGGTACATGCTCTCTTGGAAAGAGAGCATGTATTCAAAGCTTGTAATTTTAATGATGATATACAGTATTTTTGAAGCCTTGGATGAAGTATGGAGTGTGTCCTCTGTGGGAATACATTCCTACAATTAATAGGGTAGCACAATAACAGACTGATCAATGTTTAACACAGTATTTCATTCTGACTAATGGTACATTGGCTTTACTTTTCCAATTAAAAAATCCCAGCATGCACTTGTGCAACACAAGGAGATATAATAGTTGTGCTACCATGATCAAATATCAAAGTTCAACAAAGGTATAGTTTAACCATATATTTTTTTAAAGAAATATTTTCAGAATTTAAAAATTGCCATTGTGGCACTCCTCAATGTGGCAACATCAGTATTGAACAGTATTCAGAGTGTTTGTTTCTGTCAAGGATAAATGATGCCCAAAAAAAACTAAAGATTTCAACCGCCATTATCTACATGTATGTATTTAGATATCTGTGTATACTTGAGTTGCATGGTGTATTTTCTAAATCTAAATGATGCACTTTGAATGAGTCAGTAAATATTTATGAAGACTTAAACAAATCAAATTTGTTATATTCTGCTGAGTTTTGAAGGCTGGTATGAGCCATCCACTTTTAAATACTAATGTGATGAGTAAAATAATTTTACTCTCATTTAAACAATTGAGGGTCATATTAGATTAGGATTAGACGTGTGTAATCATAAAAGAAGATACTGCACCCTTGATAAAAGTTCATAAAGAGGCAATGATTACCCGAATCAAAGAGGTTATTTCTCAAAACCCCTTTTGTTTGCCTGTTGACAACTCTGCCCCTTTTCATTAAACTTAGTGGATGGGTAACATGAGCCAAGACATAATCCTTTGTATTTTCACATAGATTCAAATTACACAGCAAATGCGAAACATGTTCATCTTAAGCAATGAATAGGTTTTAATGGCTGGTTGGCCTCTTATCTCCAGCTTTAAAAAGTAATATGGGGGAGCAATCTGAAAAGTGACTGAAGAGAGGGAACTGCAGTAATGACAAGAAAGGCAACAAATCAAAGAACTGAAATATTATTTTCAGATTTGATCAGGAAGGCTCATGAAGGCACACCTCCTCAAAATACTGCGAATACCACATGCTGGATATTTTGTGTGAAAAAGGAGACATGAAACAGACCTGAATCACTTTAAAAGAGAGCAGGGCAGAGCTACACAGAGAAAAAAATGGTCCCTATGTTTTATATCTACATTTGGATGTCACACAGTGCACTGTTACAAGCCCACTACTCAAAGTTGTATATGCAGAGCAAACCACAAAATAATAACAAGAGCAAAATACAACAGGGTCTCTGCAGGAATAATATGCTTTATGGTTCAAAAGTAATGATTTGGCTATGCCCAGCATGTTTTTTTTTACACACTTAAAATGACTGCAGATTTGCTTGTATAAAATAATATATACTGAATAAGGGCCAGATAACTTAAGTTTGTCAGAACAAAGGATGACTGATTTAGTAGAATGTCCTGAACAAAATAAATACAAATTCATTTCAGTTATTTACGACCATTCCATCTACCTAACACAGGTAACTTGTCTTAAACATGAATTAATTGCTTTATTTTACTCAGGAGGTGCATTGGGAATCTTAAACTGATTTAATTGCGTTCCTTTTCTCAGAAGGTGCAATGGGATTCCTAAATTACTTACATATTGGCTCACCCTCTGGCTTTGACATCAGGTTTCAGACCATAAAAAATTTTCCATTGGGGTTTTAAGAAAACCAATGAGATTATTTCTGCTTGCATTGCATCTCTGTCTGTGATTTTTTTTTTGTTTCCTTTGGTATAGTGAAATCATGTTCTACCTCCATGTCCTTGTTCTTGTGTGGCAGCAACTCCCCAGACTATGGGGGTTGGTTCAGGCCCCTCTGCCGTCTAATAGTATAGAACACACATCTGACACAACCAATACCATGGAGGAATGGTTCAGAACTGTGTTGATTGAGCTCTGGCCTTTCTCACACATCTCTCTGCCATCAGTACTTAGTCACAGCCACACGCACGTTAACTGTGGCCATAGAAAGAAACATGATTCTAAATTCATTCACAATCAAATACTGAATCACACTGCAGACCAAAGGTTGGTGTTGTTTTGTTAGATGGGTCAAAAGAGAGAGCTTGAGCTAGGCACCCACCAAGCTACTTCATGTCTCAGTTCTCATGCAAAACAATGAAGGGGTCTATTTTCAGAGAGCTAATGGGTGGGTGCAGAATAATGGGTGATCATCAATGCGCTAAAGATAAATATATCCTGTGCAATTGCATTAGCTATGCATAGTTTAATCCTAGACACGGTTGCAAAAGACTGCAACTAAATACATAAAGGTCTAAAAGGTCAGTGATCAGTGCTTTGCTGAGAAGGGAGTAGACAAACAGAACACCTCATCATCTTTTCACACATTTTAGAAATATACTTTCAAAGGTTAAACTGTTTAATTTTCTTAAAGGTACTAATTTGTATCACCTAAATTATAGCTGGTCTGAAGCTTATCATATATCACCTCTCAAAAAGGCAGTGAAATAAAAATGCACACATAGTTTATAATTTACCTGAATCAGATTTTTTTAAAATATTCAGCTAAATAAATCACTGTGAGATTTAGTCAATAACAATGTGCAGCTTGTGTAATGTGAGTACACATAATACCATGACTCATCTAATAGAACTGTAGCAGTAAATTGGTTGACAGTTGCTGATTCTTAACTGCATAGTAGCATCCAAGCATTTGGATGAGGGTATTAACAGTTCTGTAAAGCAGGAATAATGAATTGACAATGGAAATATTTTGTGGCCTCTTGTTCATGAGAGGAGCCACAGCCAATGAAGGAAAATAGTGACTCCTAAAACAAATCACTAGAGAGGTAGCAGGTCATCTGAACATGGGAAATGCTACAATTGTGAACTAAAAAAGGGGGTGAAAAGGCTCAGAGTCATTTCAAGATATGAAAAAGCTGCTTCACACAATCTTGTGCAGTCACACACGGATATATTCAATCATGCACGATCACTCACACATGAATGTAAACACACACACATGGATGTCTCTTAATCTCTCTGACATATACACATGCGTGGTTGTGAGCTCTTGCACACAAAACACACAAACAAGCACAAATGCAGTGCACAAACACAAAGCAAATGTCCTCACAAAGTAGATGAGCTCCATTCTGTGTCGAATTGAAAGCAGTTTCAAAGCCGGTTCCTCTCGGCCGTGGAGACGTGCATCAGCCGGCAGAAGCGCCTGCTTGGTGTCCCAGAGTGGCTCGCGTAACACTTGGCCTGCTCCCTCGCCACTGCCTGGATCAGAGAGGCCCACTGCTATCATCTAGTCGCTGGCAGCAGTGAAGCTAGGCTTAGAATGACAAATTGGTCAGAGGGAGTGAGAGACGAGAGCAGGCCAAGAAACACACTTTGATGAGAGAAATGCATTCGGGGTTGTGACAAGCTTGCCACATTGTATGGTCAAGTATATGAGTCTGACTCCCGCCATGTGGATTTATCCAGATCCCAAAGACACTTAAATAAGGCAAGGCTCACTCATCGAGACGATGCCAAAGTATTTATCTCAGAAAGTCACCCAACATAATACTAGATTAGAGAGCTTGTGGCCTTTGCATCACTCTGCCCCTCCTCTCCAATGTAACTGGGCAACACTGGTTTTTGTGGTGTTTTCCTGTGAGCTCATGTTTTGAACTATGTCATTACTACACTAATCACATATTTCACACATGCACGTGTACGGCACATGCAATTATAAATCACCTAATTTTCTCCTTATTAAATAGGAAATAACACATTTGAAACAATTACAGAAATAATAAATAAATAATAATCAGAAATAATAAATGAATAAAAATGATCAGGGCAAAATTATTTCTACTCATTAATTGTTGATTCAGAATTTTTTTCATTGTCATGCACATGATGAAGGCAAGATCTGGACCACTGGCCAAACTGTCAGCTTTGCAATTTTGTTCTCTTGTATTACGGATATAAATCAGGTGTTTGAATACACATTTCCCCAATTTAGAGGCAGAGCATTTGAATAGGCATTGAATAGCATTTTCACTATTATTTATCAGGATATCGCCTTAAATCATGTCATCATCATCAGATACTGAGGATGAGTTACCTGTGAACCCACCTGGGGGGTAATTATCCCCTACAATTACCACATGATGTATGCGAGGATGAGAGTTTGGACATCTAGCAACTCATCCCAGGTGGCTTCGTCTGAATCACATTCTGATAGATTTAAAGGTTTTCTGACCAAAGCGATGATGCACGAGAATAAAATTTATTTTTTCTTCTATTTTTCATAATGATAAATAACATACTGTATATGTCACTTATAATTGAGTTTACTGTCCCTTTAAGCTTGACAACTAGCCTCTGATTGGCTAACAGAAGAACAAGTTGTGTTTGGACAAGAGGACACTGAGGTATTGTAGCTTACTGTAGTGTGTGATAAAGAGGTCATCTGCAAAAAATCATTATCATGACTAACTTTTTGCTTTGCATCATTTTAAAGTCTAGAGAGGACAAACAGAAAACTCTCATGTGTGGTACACAACAATGACCTAGAGCTCAATACCAGTGAGCTTGTGACTGTCAACAATGTTTCGATTATAGCTGTTGCTTCAAAGAAACTGTATTCGTCCAAACGTATGATCACAATCTCCACTTATGTTCTAGAGATTTGACAATTACTAATGAAAAGTGTACTTGCAGAACACAGTGCCATCTCTGAGAAGTAGATCTTTGAACTGTTTTGATATAAAATGCAATCACACCATCATATTATTCTCTTTGACATTTTGTAAAAGTTTGTTTTTGGTTATCTCAAAGGGTTACTACGGAAGCGTAGAGCTGCCAGACCAAGAAAAAAAAAAAACGGGGACGTCGTATCACGTGATAGTATCACGTTATTTCATGATAGTATCACTTTATTTCGTGATACGTATCACAAAATAACGTGATACGTATCACGAATTTCGGGATACGTATCACGAAATTTCGTGATACGTCCCGGTTTTTATTTTCTTGGTCTGGCAGCTCTACGCTGCCGTAGGTTACCAACATGTTTTGATTACATTTGTTAAATTTGTGTGGAAGTGGATCTTGAGCCAAGAGGGAATTATTTATCAACTTCCCAGTAAAGTGCAAAATTTGGATTCAGTATCACTTTTTAGATTTCTTTGAAATTGCAAGATGTTGTTGGTTTTTTTTAATATCACTAATTAAAAATAGTTTGACTGATCACCTAGAAATGTTTGAAAATGTACCCATGAATTAAATTCTAGTTGTAGGTTTCAAGGGGAATGCCCGGTCAGTACATTTTGATTGTTCAATTTTTCAAAAATGTTTTAAAAGTTTCTTTCCTGCCATTTCCAGTTATAATCAAACCCTAAAAAATTTTGTTGAATTGCAAAAAAAAAAAAAAAAAAAAAAAGGTCATGTCCATATGAGAGACATGAGAGACACCTATTTACTTGTATGTGCTCCTGTTGTACTATGAGGAAGTTTATTCCAAACACAGCAGCTTTGTAGGTTGTAATTGGAATGTTTTACTGCAGGGTTGTTGGCACCTTGGTCAAAGGCAAACTCCTCAATGCCTCAAGGACTCCCTCTCATGTAAATTAAGCACTTGTTCCTTGCCAAACCAATCATGACATTGCACTGGTGCAATTCTAGGTCTGCAAATAAGCCATGTCAGAAGAACACACATAAGACATTGAATATAACCCTCTTCAATTCCCACACAGAGCACCACTGTACCAGTCTCCCGTATTTGGTTTGAAATAGAAGAGTATTTTACTTTTCTTGTCAAATTGTTTTGCAAATGAGGCCCACCCTGGCACAATTTCAAAGAGCTTGTACTATATGTGCAGCTTCCTCAAGGCATTAGTTTTTGAACCTTCATCATTTTGTATGCATGCACGCAGTACTGCACTAAGCTCACATGGAGGACTGGATAAACATGCCAAGCTGGGAATAAGATGGAAGGCAGCATGCTTATGTCTTGTCAGCCTGTCTGTGTGTTGTTTTTGTGTATTCGTCAGCTTGACTGACATGGTCTATTTAATAAGATGGCAGGTAGGCAGTATGAAAACCTTGTAGGTTTTTACCCATTAAAATGATATTCAATCATTCCTGATAGGCTCTTTTACCTTAAACCATGCCTTATAATGATTCAGAATTCAAGTGCCATTCATGTTCAAATGTTGTGTTGCTTGATGCCTGTTCAAAATAATTGTTTTTATATGTCCTGTGTTTTTTTCTTGGCAAATACATAAATAGGGGTGACTGCACAGTTGGGATAGAGAATATTTTTGAGGCTTGTTGACAAAATTTGAGCCACAGATCCCCTGGCTCACAGTTACAGAGTTTTATTCTGGGCATCATGCAAAAGACATTGCTTTGCAATGCAAGTGTGCCACATATTGCATGTCCCTTTGATTGCATATCCAAGTCAGCCGCCAAATAATAATAAAGCAGCTGATAGACTATAAAGTTGCCCAAGGCTCAGAAATTGCTAATGATCAGCAGCGGGGTGCAGTTTGGGGGTCGAGGCATTCTCAGTCTCTACACTTTGTTGAAAAAGACAAATCATATATGGTCACTTTACATATTGTAAAGGGTAAAAGTATAGTATATACCATGGTATAGAGACAGTAAAGTATATTATCTGTCTATGTTGATATTTCTATGAAAACAGCATAAATATGTGTCTTATTCTGACTGTCATGAAACTAGAATGAGCTTTATCATGAAGGCAGTTTTATCTTTCACAGTACTTGTGTTTTACATTTGTTACTCTCTAGTTAAGCTGCCTGTCAAGAGGTCCTCTCACACTGCAGAAATGCATCAAGCAAAGAGAAATCCATGGAGAGTGATAGACAGAAAGCATGAAAAAGAGAATATATTTGGTTCTATGTGCTGCAGCTCAAAACATGGCAGTCACATGATCAAAGGCATTCGATAATCCTTGAACTACATTGCTCCTTTAATCCTAGTGAGAGAAGAACATTTTTATTCGGGGGAGGGGGGAACAATGGGGGGGCAAACAAGTTAGAAAGCAGTAACTGGCTACTGGAAATGCATTTCACTAAATGCAGCGTGGTGAGTTAGCTGGTGAAGAAGACAGCATAAAGCCTCCTTGTGTACATCGGAGCATGGGGGGTGAGCTGATGGGACTAGAACACAAATGTGCCAAAAGTCCCTGTCCAATCAGCGTTGAATAGTGCTCTTGTTTTTTCATGAGGCCTGGGGAATTTGGCTTGCTGAATGTGACCAGACTACTATGACTGGAACATACAAATAGAGCAAGTTATGCAAGCAAGACAGCTTGAAATGCTGTTTGGTTTATGATATTTTGCGCTGCCGAATCATTTTTGTAAATGTAGTATGCATTACATGAATGGGACTTTGTGACATTGTGTTGGATTGGTTTAAAACTGAGTCTGAAAATTACATTGAAAACAAACCTATGGCATAACATATAAGATCCATACTGGATCAGAAAGAAAAATCAGAAAGAAAATACAGCATAGTAACTCTTGCTTCTCTTATCTTGAATTTCCCCAGAAAATAAATTCTGTTATATGTCATAGCAGTGAGCTTGCTTGGCCTTATCAAATTACAATAAGCACCCAGAGCAATAAGACAAAAGCATCAATATATGGTGTAATCCAATGCCCCCTGTTCCAAACCTTGTCAATAGTATTTCCCAAATCAAATACATAATGTGCCAGACCAAAGATGAATTGAAAAAAGATTGTTTTCCCCCATTCACATTCTATTATTTATTATTTCTCACCTTATTACATGATCATCATTATATTTGCATTTCTTCTAAAGGTATGGAATATGAATTATTGCTCACAAAGCTGCATTTCCCTGTTGATTATGATTAATAATTACATTTCACACGTGTGGGTTGTACGCTGAAGAGTGACAAAGGAACATGATGTAAATGTGATATTTAATTTTATGCTGCTCAAAGAAATAGTGAAATTGCAATGAAAAAAATAATGACAAAAACATATAGATATGCCTTTTAAAACAACAGTAATTACAGCCTGAGGAAATGTGTGCATGCGTGTCCAACAAAAGGACAGGGATTTACATTATCTATGGTCATTATCAAGCTCATCTGTGGAACAGCAAGTACAAGAAAGCCATTTGGCAACATGTTATAGATATATTTATGAACACATCAGTTTTTTTGTTTTGTTTTTCCTTTTTTGTTTAAATTAAAATTTAAGTGGCCATAGGTGACCAGGCTTCAGATTAAGTGATCGAAGATGTATGTACGTATGTATGTATGTATGGACGGATGGATGGATGGATGGATGGATGGATGGATGGATGGATGGATGGATGGATGGATGGATGGATGGATGATAGTTAAATGATTTTCATTTTTGTTCATGAAATAAAATTAATATAATAATCTCCCAAAAATAATCAGTGTATTAGAGAACTTGGAACTTTTGAATTTTTTATTAGCATCTCTAACTATGTACCACATTTGCAAGTTAACAAGATGAGTTCAGCTGAAATGGAAATTTGATGGTATTTTTTAAGCTTTGTATTTTTCATTGCTCTTGAATAGCCAAGGACAGCACAGGGCAGAATGTTTTAAAATCTGAAGCTCATAATAGAATTCATTTGATTCTCCTTTGTTTTCATCCAGTGCTGTATTTTTTGCAATTAATAATAAATAAATCGCAATTGAAACCATTACTTCAAATCTAGGTCATTGTGTCAGGGGGGGCATCCGACGTAAACCCTTTGCCAATTCAAACATGCTAATCAAATCTATGACTTCCATCCTGGATCAGTCAAGGCCCCGGTTTACAACGACCGCCATAGGTGCCGTTCACCTACAGGGTGCCGGTGGAAATTGGACTATTGTTGGTCGAAGAAGGAGAGGAGGAAAGTGTCTTTGTAATATGAGAGAAGAGGAACGTATAGGAGTATAGGACTGAGAGTAGGGACACTGAATGTTGGAACTATGACAGGATAAGGTGGAAAGTTGGTTGACATGATGCAAAGAAGGAAGGTAGACATACTGTGTGTCCAGGGGACCAGGTGGAAAGGTAGCAAGGTTAGAATATTAGGAGCAGGGTGTAGATAGGAAGAGAAATGGAGTAGGGGTTATCTTGTAGGAGGAGTTTGTTACGAATATCATTGAGGTAAAAAGGGTGTTAGATAGAGTGATGAGTCTGAAGCTAGAAGTTGAAGGTGTGATGTTCAATGTTGTTAGTGAGTATGGTCCACAAGTATGATGTGAGCTGGAGGAGAAGGAGAAATTCTGGTTGGACTTTGATGAAGTGATGCAAAGAATACCTAGAAGTGAGAGAGTTGTCATCGGTGCAGACTCCAATGGACATGTTAGTGCAAGAAATTGAGGTGATGAGGAGGTGATGGGCAGGTTTAGTATCTAGGAGAGGAATGCAGAAGTACAAATGGTGGCTGACTTTGCGAAAATGATGGAAATGACTATAGTGAATATTTTCTTCCAGAAGAGGCAGGAACATAGGGTGACCTATAAGACTAAAGGTAGGAGCACACAGGTAGACTATATCTTGTATAGACGGTGTAATCTGAATGAGATCAGTGACTGCAAGGCAAGAGTGTAGCCAAACAGGATGGTGGTGTGTAGGATGACTCTGGTGGTGAGGAAAATTAAGAGGGTAGAGGCAGAGCAGAGGACAAAATGGTGGAAGCTGAAAAAGGAAGAGTGTTGCATGACTTTTAGGAAGGATATAAGACAGGCTCTGGGTGGTCAGGAGGTGATTCCAGATGACTGGACAACTACAGCTAATGTGATCAGGGAAAGAGGTAGGAGAGTACTTAGTGTGTAATCTGGAAGAAAAATAGATAAGGAGACGGGGTGGTGGAAAGAGAAGTTACAGGAGTGTTTACAGAGAAAGAGGTTAGCTAAGAAGAAGTGAAACACGAAGAGGACTGAGGAGAGTAGATAGGAGTACAGGGAGATGCAGCGTAAGGTGAAATAGAGGTAGAAAAGGCCAAACAAGGGGCTTATGGTGACTTGTATGCTAGTCTGGACAGTAAGGAGGGAGAGAATTATCTACACAGATTGGCAAGACATAGAGACAGAGATGGGAAGAATGTGCAGCAGGTTAGGGTGATTAAGGATAGGGATGGAAGTGTATTGACAGGTGCCGGAAGTGTGACGGTAAGATGAAAAGAGTACTTTGAAAAGTTGATGAACGAGGAAAATGACAGAGAACAAAGACTAGATGAGGTGCAGTAAGACAGAGTACATGTGTGTGAATGAGAGGGACCCAAGTGGAAGAGTGAGGTTACAGGGAGAAGAGATCAAAAAGGTGGAGGATTTTAAGTACTTAAGGTCAACAGTCCAGAGCAATGGAGAGTGTGGAAAAGAGGTGAAGAACCGTGTACAGGCAGGATAGACTGGATGGAGAAAAGTGTCAGGTGTGATGTGTGACAGAAGATTTTCAGCTAAAATGAAAGGAAGGTTGTACAAAACTGTGGTGAGGATGTTGATAGAGAAGTACAGAAAAGGCCAGAGGGAGCTCCATTGTGTTTTTGTAGATCTGGAGAAAGCTTATGACAGGGTGCCCAGAGAGGAACTGTGGTATTGTATGAGGAAGTCTGGAATGGCAGAGAAGTATGTCAGAGTGGTGCAGGACATGTATGAGGACTTGTTGAGTGTATTCAATGTTTTACTGTATTGTTGATCTGCTGACAAAAGTTCATTTGGGGACACTGTATGATTGTCTGTTGCTTTCAGAAGTTACAAGGAGAAGAGAGCAAGAAGGTGGAAGATTTTAAGTACTTAGGGTCAACAGTCCAGAGCAGTGGAGGGTGTGGAAAAGACGTGAAGAAGCGTGTACAGGCAGGATGGAGCAAGAGGAGAAAAGTGTCAGGTGTTATGTGTGATAGAAGAGTTTCAGCTAAAATGAAAGGAAAGTTGTACAAAACTGTGGTGAGACCAGCGATGTTGTTTGGTCTAGAGACAGTGTCACTGAGGAAAAGACAGGAGACAGAGCTGGACGTAGCAGAGATGAAGATGCTGAGGTTCTCTCTGGGAGTGACCAGGATGGATAGGTTCAGGAATGAGTACATCAGAGGGACAGCACGTGTTAGAGGTTTTGGAGATAAAGTCAGAGAGGCCAGACTGAGATGGTTTGGACATGTCTAGAGGAGAGATAGTGAATGTATTGGTAGAAGGATACTGAGTTTTGAACTGTCAGGCAGGAGGCCTAGAGGAAGACTGAAGAGGAGGTTTATGAATGTAGTGAAAGAGGACATGAAGGTGGTTAGTGTGAAAGGATGCAGAAGACAGAGTTAGATGGAGGCAACTGATTCGCTGTGGAGATCCCTGAAGGGACAAGCCGAAAGGAGAAGTAGAAGACTTCAAATCTAGGTCATTGTATAATCCCCAAAAGATAGCATAACATGCACAGCATTGAAACTCTCAAAAACAATTAAAAATGCATGTTTATTTGGTCCATCAATTATGATATCATGGGTATATACTGTAGCCTTCTCTGTGGGGTATATTTTGTCTACTAATTCCATCGTCCCAGCAAGGCCCATTTATTCATTTATATTTCATGATATGGTGTTAATGTAGTGAAAGCCTTGCTTTTTTTCTCTCCCTTGGTTGCCTTGGCCAGTGAGCTGTATGTCTTCGGTGCAATGAAATATAGATGTTAAGAGTTTGGAGAATTCAGTGTCTCATCTGTCCCAGTGATGGCATAAGGCAGCCATTAATAGTGTCAGGGAGCATCAGGCATACCACAGACACATAATTGGATATGAGGGTATAAATGAAAGCACCTGCTTGAAAATCAACAGAGTCATCCCAGGATGTAAGCTCTTGGTAGATTCCCAAAGAAGTTAGCAGAGCCGAACCACCCCCCTGCTGGGTTTGTCTCACCCATTGCTATTCCCGTTTCTCACTAAGGTCAGCTCCTCATTTTCCATTTTCATGACAGCATTGTGAGTATGCAAATTCTTTGGATCTTTGCATAATCACAAGCAGTGGGACCATCTGTTGTTGGCTTGTTGACTTACCTTCCGCCTGCTTTTAATGGTGTTTTCTTGTATCTGAGGGATGTACTGTTGTATTAACAATGTGATAATCATTTAACATAAAAAAAAATCCATCCAGGCATATGCAAAAGTCTGAACACATGTTCAGTAAAATCTTTTGACAAAGAAGGATTTATAATCTTTTAGGAGGAAAGGAAACAAGGGGAAAGTAGAAAAACAACACAACATGCATTCTTACACAGATAAACATGATAAAATGAGTAGATATTATCAAGATTAAGATTTAAAAAATGAGTTTGAAGCAAAGCTTAACTCCCCTAAACTAAATGGCAGGAATGCTGATGGCTATGGTCCAGGAAAGTAACAGAGTGCAGAGATGCGGGGAGAAGCATTAAACTCAAAACATGTTTCTGATAATGTGTTTTTCTTGTAGAACCTGAACCAGTCAGCAAAGACATCACTTAACTCACCGGTCCCCATTTGTCCTCATAAGGTAAGGTCCAGCTATTATTTGTAAATTGCAGATAAATAGCATTCCTGTTTTCCATTGCGCATGTGTGCATTTGTGTGTGTGTGTAGGTGTGTGTGTGTGTGTGTGTGTGTGTGTGTGTGTGTGTGTGTGTGTGTGTGTGGATGGGGGCCTGCATGCGTATGTAAGGATTTTACATTTTTACATTAGCTTTACATTTTTTGAAGCATCCATCTTTTGTTTTGCTATTTCTTTGTGTAAAAACCCTGTTATTAAACATGTCTTTAAAATGAGGTGAGAAGAAAAGATTTATTCAATGCTAATTGCTTTTGTGCATGCACAGTCAAAGTCTTCTTCGCACACTGACAGAAGTAACTTTCCCCATCACTTCCTGCTCCCTCTGCGTGCCTGTTGTAAATGTGATAATGTGCAATGTGGTGAAATTCACACAATTTCAGTTCAGTTAGCACAAAATGTGTCAAAAATGCCAGTGTCCTCTTCAGGATGAATCAATACTCTGAAAATGACTGTATCAAAATCTAAAGGATTTTGGTGTCAGACAGAAGATTTCAGTTCATTTTAAGACAGTGGTAATCATAAAATGATATACCAATGTAAATCTAAAAAGCTGCATCCTTTGAATAGAACTTACATGTTTTAATTGATTTAATTTTTAACAGTATAGTAAAAGATAAGGTGTTAGAATTGCTTTAATAAAGAATTATCTCTATGGTTCTTCACATATCATCTGTCCACGTTCCTTGATGTTATTGTCATTCTTTTCCTGCCATGCATTCTTTGCATTTTTACACAGTGGATCAGGGCTATTATAATAGGGAAACACTACTGGTCTGGAGATAGTTAAATCCACTTTTAGCTGTTAGCAGCAGAATATAATCTCCCTCCAGTCAGCTCACATTAGTCTTCACGATCAGCACCATCCCAATATGTGGAGTGAATGCTTTGCGCCAGCTGGACTAATTTAGTATGTCAGTCAGCTAAGGAGGCTGGAAATTCAGTCAATGATTTTAACTAAAAGAGTATTTAGATTATAGGAGCTGAATGAACACAATACCCTCTGTCTTTTACACTTTATCTTCATTTCTTCTGAATTGTTTGCATCCCCCAGTTATATTGTGAATTGTCAAGGCTTTTAAAGTCACTGTTCTATGATTGTAGAATAAGGAGAGGAGGAAAGTATGTTCGTAAGAAGAGAGAGGAGAGGAACACCACGAGTATAGGACTGAGAGTAGGGACGTTGAATGTTGGAACTATGACAGGAAAAGGTAGACAGTTGGTTGAAATGATGAAGAGAAGGAAGATAGACATACTGTGCATCCAGGAGACCAGGTGGAAAGGTAGCAAGGTTAGAAGTTTAGGAGCAGAGTTCAAGTTGTTCTATCATGGTGTAGACAGGAAGAGAAATGTAGAAGGAGTTATCTTGAAGGAGGAGTTTGTTAGGAATTTCCTAGATGTAAAAATAGTGTCAAATAGAGTGATGAGTCTGAAGCTAGAACTTGAAGGTGTGATGTTTGATGTTGTTATTGGATATGCTCCACAGGTAGGATTTGAGCTGGGGGAGAAGGAGAAATTCTGATTGGACTTTGTTGAAGTGATACAGAGCATACCTAGAAGAGTGGCAGGAGCATAGGGTAACTAATACGAGTGGAGGAAGGAGCACAGGTAGACTACATCTTGTGTAGATGGTGTAATCTGAAGGAGATCAGTGAATGTAAAGTAGTGGTAGGCGAGAGTGTAGACAAACAGCATAGGATGGTGGTGTGTAGGATGACTCTGGTGGTGAGGAAGATGAAGAAGGCAAAAGCAAAGCAGAGGACAAAATGGCGAAGTACAGGGAGATGCAGCGTAATGTGAAAGTAGAGGTAGAAAAGGCCAAACAAGGGGCTTATGATGACTTTTATGCTAGGTTGGACAGTAAGGAGGGAGAGACTGATATACCTGTATACACGTTGGCAAGACAAAGGGATAGAGATGGGAAAAATGTGCAGCAGGTTAGGGTGATAAAGGATAGGGATGGAAGTGTATTGACAGGTGCCAGTAGAGTGATGGGGAGATGGAAAGAGTACTTTGTGGAGTTGTTGAATGAGGAAAATGAGAGTGAACAATGACTAGAGGAGGTGGCTGTTGTGGACAAGGAAGTAGCAAAGATTAGTTAGGATGAAGTGAGGAGGGCATTGAAGAGGATGAAGAGTGGAAAGGTACTCGGTCCTGATGATATACCTATGGAGTTATGGAAGTGTCTAGGAGAGGTGGCAGAAGAGTTTATGACTGGGTTGTTCAACAGGATCTTAGATAGTGAGAAGATGTCTGAGGAATGGAAGACAAACGTGCTGGTGCCCATTTTTAAGAACAAGGGAGACGTGCAAATTTGTGGCAACTTCTTCTTCTTTTCCTTTCGGCTTTTCCCTTCAGGGGTCGCCACAGCGAATCAATTGCCTCCATCTAACCCTGTCCTTTGCATCCTCTTCTCTCACACCAACTACCTTCATGTCCTCTTTCACTACATCCATAAACCTCCTCTTTGGTCTTCCTCTAGGCCTCCTGCCTGGCAGTTCAAAACTCAGCATCCTTCTACCAATATATTCACTATCTCTCCTCTGGACATGTCCAAACCATCTCAGTCTGGCCTCTCTGACTTTATCTCCAAAACCTCTAACATGTGCTGTCCCTCTGATGTACTCATTCCTGATCCTATCCTTCCTGGTCACTCCCAAAGAGAACCTCAGCATCTTCATCTCTGCTACCTCCAGCTCTGCCTCCTGTCTTTTCCTCAGTGACACTGTCTCTAGACCAAACAACATCGCTGGTCTCACCACAGTTTTGTACACCTTTCCTTTCATTTTAGCTGAAACTCTTCTATCACACATCACACCTGACACTTTTCTCCACCCATTCCATCCTGCCTGTACACGTTTCTTCACCTCTTTTCCCCACTCTCCATTGCTCTGGACTGTTGACCCCAAGTACTTAAAATCCTCCACCTTCTTGATCACTTCTCCCTGTAACCTCACTCTTCCACTTTGGTCCCTCTCATTCACACACATGTACTATGTCTTACTGCGGCTAACCTTTATCCCTCTCCTTTCCAGGACAAACCTTCACCTCTCTAGCTTCTCCTCCACCTCTTCCTTACTCTCACTGCAGATCACAATGTCATCTGCAAACATCATAGTCCATGGAGATTCCTGTCTAACCTCGTCTGTCAGCCTGTCCATCACCATAGCGAACAAGAAGGGGCTCAGAGCTGATCCCTGATGCAGTCCCACCTCCACCTTGAACTCCTCTGTCACACCTACAGCACACCTCACCACTGTCTTACAGTCCTCATACATGTCCTGCACCGCTCTGACATACTTCTCTGCCACTCCAGACTTCCTCATACAATACCACAGTTCCTCTCTGGGCACCCTGTCATAAGCTTTCTCCAGATCTACAAAAACACAATGCAGCTCCGTCTGACCTTCTCTGTACTTCTCTATCAACATCCTCAAAGCAAATACTGCATCTGTAGTACTCTTTTTTGGCATGAAACCATACTGCTGCTCACAAATGCTCACTTCTGCCCTTAGTCTAGCTTCCACTACTCTTTCCCATAACTTCATTGTATGGCTCATCAGCTTTATTCCTCTGTAGTTGCCACAACTCTGCACATCTCCCTTGTTCTTAAAAATGGGCACCAGCACACTTCTCCTCCACTCCTCAGGCATCTTCTCACTATCTAAGATCCTGTTGAACAACCCAGTCAGAAACTCTACTGCCACCTCTCCTAGACACTTCCAGACCTATACAGGTATATCATCAGGACCGACTGCCTTTCCACTCTTCATCCTCTTCAGTGCTCCCCTCACTTCATCCTGGCTAATCTTTGCTACATCCTGGTCCACAACAGTCACCTCTTCTAGTCTTTGTTCTCTCTCATTTTCCACGTTCATCAGCTCTTCAAAGTACTCTCTCCATCTTCCCATCACACTGCTGGCACCTGTCAATAGACTTCCATCCCTATCCTTAATCACCCTAACCTGCTGCACGTCCTTCCCATCTCTATCTCTCTGTCTTGCCAGCCTGTATAGATCAGTCTCTCCCTCCTTACTGTCCAACCGAGCATACAAGTCATCATAAGCTTCTTGTTTGGCCTTTGCTACCTCTACCTTCACCTTACGCTGCATCTCCCTGTACTCCTGTCTACTCTCCTCAGTCCTCTCAGTGTCCCACTTCTTCTTAGCTAACCTCTTTCTTTGTATACACTCCTGTACCTCCTCATTCCACCACCAAGTCTCCTTATCTACTTTCCTTCCAGATGACACACCAAATACTCTCCTACCTGTCTCCCTGATCACATTAGCTGTAGTTGTCCAGTCATCTGGAAGCACCTCCTGACCACCCAGAGCCTGTCTTAACTCCTTCCTAAAGGTCATGCAATACCCTTCCTTTTTTATCTTCCACCATTTCGTCCTCTGCTCTGCCTTTGCCCTCTTCATCTTCCTCACCACCAGAGTCATCCTACACACCACCATCCTATGCTGTTTGGCTACACTCTCGCCTACCACTACTTTACAGTCACTGATCTCCTTCAGGTTACATTGTCTACACAAGATGTAGTCTACCTGTGTGCTCCTACCACCACTCTTATAGGTCACCCTATGTTCCTGCCTCTTCTGGAAGAAAGTATTCACTACAGCCATTTCCATCCTTTTTGCAAAGTCAACTACCATCTGTCCTTCTGCGTTCCTCTCCTGGATACCAAACCTGCCCATCACTTCCTCATCACCTCTGTTACCTGCACCAACATGTCCATTGAAGTCTGCGCCAATGACAACTCTCTCACTTCTAGGTATGCTCTGCATCACTTCATCAAAGTCCAACCAGAATTTCTCCTTCTCCTCCAGCTCATATCCTACCTGTGGGGCATACCCACTAACAACATTGAAGATCACACCTTCTATTTCTAGCTTCAGACTCATCACTCTATCTGACACTCTTTTTACCTCCAGGACATTCCTAACAAACTCCTCCTTCAAGATAACTCCTACTCCATTTCTCTTCCCATGTACACCATGATAGAACAACTTGAACCCTGCTCCTAAACTTCTAGCCTTGCTACCTTTCCACCTGGTCTCCTGGACACACAGTATGTCTACCTTCCTCCTCTGCATCATGTCGACCAACTCTCTACCTTTTCCTGTCATGGTTCCAACATTCAACGTCCCCACTCTTAGTCCTATACTCTTTGCGATCCTCTTCTCTTTCTTCGTGCGAACGCACTTTCCTCCTCTCCTTCTTCGACCAACAGTAATCCAATTTCCACCAGCGCCCTGTAGGTCAACAGCGCCGATGGCGGTCGTTGTTAACCCGGGCCTCGACTGATCCGGTATGGAAGTCATAGGTTTGATTCGCATCTTTGATTTGGCAAAAGTTTTACGCCGGATGCCCTTCCTGACGCAACCCTCTGTATTTATCCGGGCTTGGGACCGGCACAATAAGACACTGGCTTGTGCCCTCTTGCGGCTACATTTGTGGCAACTACAGAGGAATAAAGCTGATGAGCCATACAATGAAGTTATGGGAAAGAGTATTTGAAGCTAGACTAAGGGCAAAAGTGAGCATTTGTGAGCAGCAGTATGAGTACTGCAGATGCAGTATTTCCTTTGAGGATGTTGATAGAGACATACAGAGAAGGCCAGAGGGAGCTGCATTGTGTTTTTGTAGATCTGGAGAAAGCTTATAACAGGGTGCCCAGAGAGGAACTGTAGCTTTGTATGAGGAAGTCTGGAGTGGCAGAGAAGTATTTTAGAGTGGTGCTGGACATGTATGAGGACTGTAAGACAGTGGTGAGGTGTGCTGTAGGTGTGACAGAGGAGTTCAAGGTTGAGGTGGGACTGCATCAGGGATCAGCTCTAAGCCCCTTCTTGTTCGCTATGGTGATGGACAGGTTGACAGACGAGGTTAGACAGGTTAGAATCTCCATGGACTATGACGTTTGCAGATGACATTGTGATCTGTAGTGACACCAGGGAACAGGTGGAGGACAAGCGAGAGAGATGGAGGTTTGTCCTGGAAAGGAGAGGAATGAAGGTTAGCTGCAGTAAGACAGAGTACATGTGTGTGAATGAGAGGGACCCAAGTGGAAGAGTGAGGTTACAGGGAGAAGAGATCAAAAAGGTGGAGGATTTTAAGTACTTAAGGTCAACAGTCCAGAGCAATGGAGATTGTGGAAAAGAGGTGAAGAACCGTGTACAGGCAGGATAGAATGGGTGGAGAAAATTGTCAGGTGTGATGTGTGATAGAAGAGTTTCAGCTAAAATGAAAGGAAAGTTGTACAAAACTGTGGTGAGACCAGCGATGTTATCTGGTCTAGAGACAGAGCTGGAGGTAGCAGAGATGAAGATGCTGAGGTTCTCTTTGGGAGTGACCAGGATGGATTGGACCAAGAATGAGTACATCAAAGGGACAGCACATGTTAGAGGTTTTGGAGATGATGTCAGAGAGACCAGACTGAGATGGTTTGGATATGTCTAGTGGAGAGATAATGAATATATTGGTGGAAGGATGCTGAGGTTTGAACTGTCAGGCAGGAGGCCTAGAGGAAGACTAAAGAGAAGGGTTATGGATGTAGTGAAAGAGGACAAGGGAGCTGGTGTGAGAGAAGAGGATGCTGAAGACAGGGTTAAATGGAGGCAACTGATTCGCTGTGGCAATCCCTGAAGGGAAAAGCCTAAAGGAGAAGAAGAAGTTATATGATAGTATTAAGACAGTAAGAGCAACAGCGCGGAAAGATAAGGGAGGAAGGTGATCGGCGGCTCGAGCATTAAGTATTTATAATTGCTTCTTGACACATTGACCAAATACTGCAGTGCCAAGATCTGAGTGAAGATGATTAACGGCTGTCCGAGTGGGTGGGCACTGCAGGTCGTTCAGGGTCCTTGGTTTCCATAGCGATCCTAGTATGAAGGCCATATATCGCATACTGAAAATCCCAGAGGTCTGCACATTGTTAAACTACAATTATAACTCACATCGAGACCATTGTCTGTCCACCACAAGCTTTCTATTCATTTGCAAGCAGCTTGCTGCTTCTTTTTTTATATTTTTTTCCATTGAAAAACTTGCATTCTGCAAATAATTGATGAGTGGGCTCACCTCCGAGCATCGTTGCAGTACAGCAGTCAGGGTAAGAGGTGAGAGTAAGATCATATTTCTTAAACTGGACTTCAGGCAATAGAAAATTGTGTCAGTTTTTCACAAGGTTTTCTTTTGAACGTACATCATGAATAACGTTTTTTTTATTCTTATTTTTGCACAACAGAATAGATATAAAATGAGAGCAGGGATGAAATTATATCTATATTTCTCTACATAAATAGTTGTAGTACAGGAGCAAGCAGATACCTTCAATATCTCTGTTATGAGCATGTGTGTCCTTGTGTTTGACAAAGTATTTAATAATTTTAGTACTCCACAACATTAGCTTGAGTTCTTCTCTTGCTAGTATGATTGTGCTTGTTTGTGTGTGAGAACAATTGTGTGTGCATGCATAACTAACTGTGTGTATGTTTGAACAGTGCAGTCTAGTTAGGTGACAGATGGAGAGGGCAGGGATGGGGGTGGGTATCAAGCACCTCTGACTGTACGGGCTCTGCACTGAACCCTTTTCCTGCCATCTCTGAATTGACTTAGGTAGACTGCAGTTATGTGGCTCCAAGATGTTTAACAATTTAAACATCATCGCAGATAAGAAAAAGTTGACACAATCCATTGCATGCAGACAACCTGCTTTATGTAGCTCACCTTAGAAGAAGAAGTAGGTCCAGCGCTGCCTTGGAGTCGACCTGAATACAAATGTAAAAACCTTGATAGGTTCAGATGAAATGGTTTAAACATTGTGGATGCAGCACCATTTATAAGCAAGGAAAGGGCACAGAAAAAGAACATATTAATGATGATTCATGTTGTATATTAAAAGAAAATCCCTTTGCTATCCAAACAAGAGGCTGCAGTCATGCAGCAATTAAGATTGGTGAAAAGCATCAAACAGACTACGGCTTGTTATAGGGAAGGGCCTTCCTCATATACAGCACATCCACACAGGACTACACATTTACTCACTCAAACCCTCTCACGTTCACACACACACAATTCAATTGAGGCCAGCGTTATCTCAGAAGACAAGCTACAACATGCTATTGCTCCATCAGGGTGCCTGGGGTTGCATTGGTGGCCATCGTCAAACAAATAATTCTTTGTGACTTAAAAAACAGACAATCCAAAAGGTCATTTGTGACCTCTGGGACCACTGTTGTGCAGCATCTGTCACTAGTAAGCACCACATGTCTGTGTCAAATGGCAAAAGGTATGCGGTGCAGCCAGCCTGCTGTGTAATAAAGGTCTGCATGTACGTAGCATCACTGTCACAGTTGCATTAACAGGCCTTCCAGGTCTCCTGCTTTATCTGCAGAAGATGCAATATGTCATGCTGTATACATTACTGGTCAGGTACTTTGAAGCACTGGTTATAGTATGGTGGTAATAGGTGCTTTAATTTTATATAGCTTTTTTATGTCCCCACAAAGAATAATTCAGAGATAGGTATAATTGTATACACATTTATTACGCTGAAGAGAATACTGACCTAGGGTTGTACCTAACATAAAGAGGGGTGACAGAATACTTTATATAGTTATAATAAGTAACTGCAATAAGGATTCATTGTGTGGGCCCTCTTATAAAGACAAAAATAGTTCACTCCATCAAAGGAATACCTCACATACATTTGCCTCTATATTTGATGTTATCAGTCTTGTCACAAAATTTCCACAACAAGGGTTAATCACATCAAAAATGTATGAGAAATTGATGAATGAATACATAATCAATGTCTCCCTCCCAACATGTGACCCTCGTGTGTCTATGTATCTGAGGCACACCATCCTGTGTGGAGCAAATTGATATAATTCCATTTCTAATCAAATTCCTCCTTTGGAATTATTAACTAAATCCAGTCTCTTATGATATTCTGACAGTATGAAGAAAAGGAAACACAAAGAAGGCATAGATGGTTCTGTAAATTCTGCAGGTATATACAGGTAGGTAGGAAGTCAGGCAGGAGGACAGGCAAGCAGGGGGGCGGACAGATGGATGTGTGGATGGATGGATGGATGGATGGACGGACGAACAGATTGTATATTGTATTGTATATCTATCATAAGCATGCATGCCATAATTTATTCAGAATTCTCTCAAAGTGCAAATGAATGCTGCAATATACCCCCCCCCCCCTTTCTCTCTACCCCGTCTGCTATCCCCCACCTGCTGCAGCACATCTCCCTCCTACATTCAGCTAAACCAATCAGGGATTTGAGGGCCTCACTTTCAATCAATTACCGCCCAAATCAGTGCAGAGGTCTCTGATATAGAATCATTTGTCAAATCAGTACAGATGGCTGGGGGCAGGTACCCCTGTGCCACAGGCCACATCCACATGGACATCTCTGCTCAAGGTGGGCTGTCCTCATGCTCCCAAACCTATTAATGGAGAGTCACTCTATGCTCCAGGATTCCAGCTCAACTGCCTAGTCTCACAGATTGCTAATGTGTAATCATTTTAGCCCGACCAGTGGACAAGTCTTAGCTACAGTACCATGAACTTATAAACTGTAGTATCGATTTGTGATGTCAAGAAATGATAGCTAAATGTCATAAGTGAATACTGCTTTGTTTAATTTAGTTTGAAATTACTCCAATATAAGAGACATAGTCCACATTTTGTTTTGTTTTTCCTTTACCCTTAGTGTTTTTATAGCTTTGGATACATGAAAAATATCTGCAAAGTAACTAGCCTTTACTGGTGTGGTTCAGCTCCTTTACTTCATAGGGCAGCACCCTATCCAGCTTTGTGATTGTCTGTTGATGTAATGATGTGTCAGGTACAAGCTAATATTTTTTGTCATAAATTTATTATTGGCCATCATAATTCAATATTTATGGGCTTGCAATGAATGGATATATTTAAGCCAGAACACTTCTAGTGTCAGACAAGAATAGGTCTGTTGTTCTTTGCAAAAGACCACATAAAGGTCTTTATCTAATTGTGTAAATTTGTATGCTGGGCAACTTCATGAAACTTTGATTAGCATGCAGCAGTTCATTCACAACACCCAGCAAATGCTGTTTCAAAGTCATAACATTAGTGGACTGCGGACACGGGACTGAAGATAAAACTTTCTGTGATATCTGATGTCAATATTTTCCTCAGCTATATAAGGCTGAACAGAAATGACATGACTTAAAATTATTTGTTTGCAAAGGAATCAATCTTTTTTGTTGTTTAAGTTGTGGGTAGAAACTTCTATGTAAAGTCAAGGTCACACACGCATAACAAAAAATTGAAAAAAAAAAAAGAAAGAAAAAAAATACAAATAATGCAAAAATACAAATAATCCAGACCTGTTTCTGTAATTTCTTTTTGTGTAGGTTCATCTTTTTTTTTTCTTTGATGGCCTTTTGGGGTTGATATAGAAGGGACATGGTTAAATTGGAACAATGTAGAGTTGATTTATTTATTTATTTAATAAATAGTCAAGTCAACAAAACAATTGGAATTCCCTCAGCTGAAACATAAAAAGTGGAACTATGTTAGATTCTCAGACATTAATTTTCCCGCCAGGTTGTTGTGATGTAATTGTTTGCTATTAGAAGAAAACGATGTAGTTGGATTTCCGTGTTTAATGACTTAAATAAAGCCTTTGAGGCTTCATTAGGTTGCACAGTGATGCAGATCAAACCAGATTGTCTAAGAAGTACATCTCAAAAGTTAAAGCAGAAAAAACGTGTGTCCTCAGGTGATCTGGCTTGTCAAAAGATAAATAAAATGAGTAAAAATGAAACTAAAAATATAAATGAAAAGATTTCTAAAACATAACAATTTATTTGTGGATGAAGTTGTTATTATGACTATCTCCAAATTTGTGCATATGGTTAAAATTTATAAAAGCTTTTTTTTGATGATTTTATTCATGAGCAAAGGATTTTTCACTGCCTTCATGTTTCAGTGTACTGGCCTCTAAATGTTTTCCTTCCTAGAAATATGAATCAATGTGGAGTGACATGGACACCAGTCTTCAGTTCTCTGCAGAAATAAGTTCTCTGTAGTATTTGATTCATATTCCTTCACAATCTGTCTTCAGATGAACAGAGCACTCTGTTTCTGCCAGACAGAAGAGTGATTCACCACAATAAAAATGAAAAATAGATGTCAAATAAACTGGTAATGAACCAACAGCAAACATAATAAGTGAAACTTATATCTCATTGTCTGCATATCCACTATACCTAAAACCATAGTTCAGCAATTAACATGGTTCTCAAAAAGCAACATTTGAAGATAGCTCATAGTGAGTTGTCTGTTTTTGACTCTAACAACCAGGGCTTTGAAACGGTTCATGGAACGAAAACGAAAACCAGAAACTTTATATTTTTTAATGTTCCGGAACATAATCAAAACAGAAAATAATTGTAAACCGGTTAATACCGGGGTTTTTTTTCTTGAAAAAAATATTTGACCTCATGTTTCACTTCCTGTCATTCACTGGACGCGGGATGAGAGCAGACAGAAGTAGCGGCTATCAGCAGCAGTTAAGAAAAGGGAAGTCTCCCAATCACAATTTAATCATAACAGGTAGACACTGCAGTATGTCAATCTTAAAAATGTATGATTTAGACATTAACTCATTGGCTGCAGTCATTTTCAGTGCAGTGTGTTCCCGTACTGCCAGCGCTTTGTAACAATATTGAGCTATGAGAGAAGCACAATGAAGATCTGTTGTTCGGCAATAAATGACATGGTGGAAGTTATTCTTGTCTTATTTCATGTAGTGTCTAAGTAGGAGGCATAAGCCTTAACTACAGTGATACAGCTTGCATAAAGCAGAGATGTAGTGCTGTGGTACTGTTTACTGTAGGGTAGGGGCATGTCTATAATTATAGTCTATAGTATACGTATATAAACTAATTGCTTTGAATGCCAATTTAAAAGTCCGTATTTAAAAGTTACCGTATTTTGCTCACCATTCAGCGCATTGTATAGAGGCGCAATCTAAATTACGGAGTTTATTTCTGTATTTCGATGTCCTATTTTCTATGTGCTGGTGCTTTCTGTGTGCTTATTCTGTGTTTTGTGTACTTACTATGCTGTGTGCGACAGAGAAATTAAGGGATAAATAAAGTTGTACTCTACTCTCTACTTTTACACACGGCGCACCTTATTGTTCGGTGCATGCTAGCTAACGGAAGCAAAAAGGTGACTGTGGTTGAACTGTGTTGTGCTACGTATTTAAGTTTAAAAAAATACACCGACATTATTTTTTAAATATGTTTTGATTTCTTTATTTTTTGATAAATCTGTGCTAAATCCTTTGAAGTCCTCATCTTCTGTCTGCTTTGAATAGCTCGGCAATTTCATTATCGCTGACCGTCACGTTTCCGGGTGGCTGTCCGGTAGTGATGCCGGCTTTTGAGAAACATCGGACCAAAGTCGAAGCAGATACGTTAGTCCAGGATCCACAATCCACGCACATATTGTGGGGGTGTAACTTGCGGTGTAACTCGCTCAGCTCAGCACTGCCTGCTAGTCCTGGTAAACGTGTATTCACTGTTCTCTCATCCATCACTCCACGACGCACGCAGCTTAACTTTAAAGGTTCTGTTTACACCAATGTCCAGCAGTTGGAGTTCTTTCGTTAATCCTCCCAGGATGATGGCAAGCTCCGAATTCAGCTGCTTGATGTGGTTTTTGACAGAAGCGGTGAATTCAGCCGCTTGACGTGGTTTTTGACAGAAGCGGTGGTATGGGCGTGCATGGAGTCACAGATCAAGAGAGATGGCGAAGCGTGAAAAATGCCACCCGGTCTCTTTACGTGAACCGGAACAACCGGAACTGTAAGCGTGTCTCTTCGCTGACGCCATTGTCGGGGGTCTTTAGCCAAACAGATGTGGTTATGCAACATACCTGCGGTACAGTACCGGCATTTACTACATACCGGTACCTACCGGAGGTGCCTCGCATTATGTTCTCTAATTGGTCCATCGCTGCCGGCGTATGTAGTGACGTATTACGTCCTATGTCGGTGGACAATGGCCGATCTGGCGGATCGCTGACTAAAATCACACAAAAACATTTTTACAGATTTTGGAACTCAGTGTACAGATAAGAGGCTTAATGTTAAAAGGCGCAGCGTTAATTTTTGAAAAATTTTAAGGCTTTTAAGCTCGTCTTATGGTACGCAAAATACGGCACCTATATATTTGTATTTACAAGGAACGTTATTAACCGGTTCAGGAACTATATTTTTTTTGTTCTAACTGGTTCAGGAATGTCAGTTTATGGGTGGAACGTAAAACCAGAAATGTTATAATTCCGTTTCTGTTATTAACGAACCGACTGGCAAAAAATTCTGGTTCAAAGCCCTGCTCACAACATACAACGGCTTATTAAGTTGCAATTGTAGTCCATGTAAATATGAAAAGTGGTCCACTGGAAACCGTTCTTACTGTTTTAGCAGCTTAAGCTTAAGCTTGAACTGTATCGATCATTCAGTAAATTAACTGTAAATATGTATCTTATCATGAATATCTTGTTTTAATTGGATAGATATTTGTGCATTGGTATTTTTAATTGTAGCTTGATCAGCGTCATGCTCATAAGTCTTCAGAGATAGATTCTAGCAACCCCTGTGACCCGCGAAGCGGAGGAGGCGATGAGTGAGTAAATGAATGAATGAATGAATAAATGAATGCATGAACCTTGGACATTAACCTCAAATCAGCTTCATCCCACAAATTACAAAGGACACACCTTTTGTGTGTTGTTGTTTTCTTCATGATTCAAATTTAATCATCCATCTTTCATGAAAAGAATTTTGGCAGACAAGACAACCAAAGACTTAACAAAAAGAAAAGAAATCACAATTTAAAGATTATTACTATCATGGAAACTCTCCAGGCATAAATTTGCTGTATTGCCCCGGATATTTTTCTCACCCCTCTGCCTTTGAATATTTTACACTGGTGTAGTCTTTAGAGATGTAAGTCATACTGAGAGAGTTTGACTCTGCATGCTAAAAAGGCATAAATATGAGATGGAAAAAAAAAACCACAACCAGCAGATGACCTTATTATGCACGGTGTGTACCATGCAGCAGCAATATTGCCTTTATTTGTCATTATTACCACCCGCCATTACTGTGAGTGGGAGGAATATCAATTTGACAAAGAGGGCCTCTGACTAAATGTTAAGGACCCCCATGTCATGTGAGACACATCCCTACTGTTCTGAGAGGGCTGTGTTTTAATGCTTATGGATATTCAATAGAGGAGCCATTCTTGCTGTAATAAGGCATTTACCAATGCAGAATAGCATAGTGCACTGTGAGAACATATGTTAATGAATTTGGCTGTGGCTAGAGAAACAGCAAGAGAGGGGGAAAATACACTGGCCTCCTGGAGCACACATTTGCCTTCTACAAAGATATTAATATGACTGGTGTTGAGAGGTGGAAGAAGAGGAAAATTACCCTGGTAGTGAGAAGAAGTTTGTTTGGTGGTGATGATAGTCCCCAATCGAGTGAAGCAGACTTACAGAAACAGACAGTTCTGTACCCAGTAGCTTTTGTATTAAATCAGTGGCACACTTTTAAATGACATTTCCACCAAGAAAATCTGACATAAACACACCAGAGGAGTATATGCATAGAGCAAATTGGGATATGAGTGTTTGCCGTGTCTTGGTGCTTTATGATTTTTATCTCAGGAATTGACACTTGGAAAAGCTTGCTGTACATAAGGTGATCATAGGGGAACAGAGAGGGAAAACTAATCCAGTATTTAATCTTCCTGGCTTTTTATGCAAGACACTAAAACTTCCAACAATATGCAGATTTCAAAAGAAATGTAGACAATGATATTTTTAAACACCAATGACACATTTTCACTTAGTGGTGATGTCAGGACTGTCAAAAGGTAATTGTGAGGAGTGATGAAGTGAGTGAGAATTACAAGTGGTAATCACACAAACCGAGTCTTTATGGTGTAGTCTTTAATTTAAACAAGAGCTTTTTGTCTCTGAACAACGTGTACTACATGTAGTAATGATAAAAAGGGATATTCTATCCACTATTATTAAACTGGTGCATTTAAAAAAAAAATCATCTGAAATATAGTAACATTATCAGGAGGCTGTGACTGACATTATAGGTTACAGGAATGATTGATTTTTATCTTGCAACCAGCCATAAGTGGTTGCTGTGTTTGTCAGATTTACAAGAATAATGTTTCTCTCTTTGATAAATTTGTTCTTTTGACATCAAATTTGATCTCTGTGTATTGATCAGATTACACATATCTTACAGCAATAAATGCATCCTGTTTAAGGAAGAGCTATTCAAAAATGAGCTGAGGAAATGCTTGTTCTTGGATCCATTAATAAAATACAACCACTTCTTGTTCTGGGGTAATCTTTGAAATCTATATATATATAAAAAAAAAAAAAAAAAACAAGGCCACACATGCACATGTCTCCTTACATAAAACTGTATGTTTGTGATAATCTACGAAGAATGATAAAGCCATTTTGAAAACTGTACGGAATTAACATAATGACCTTTGCTTGTCAATTGTATTTTAGATTCCATGCCAGAAAAACGTCCCTGTTTTCAGGAGATAATTTTCATGAATGTCTGAGAAATCATTAATCTGCATCATTATTGTGTTTTTCAGGGAATAACCACAACACTGACTCTTTATTTCAAACATGAGCCTGTTATTGAGTATGTCACTGCACATCACAATCTATGGACAACGTGTTTCCACTCTTCAAGAAAACTGTCAGCTTTTTTAAAGGGAGAGAGATCCAACAGATAGACAATTCCCACTAGCAAATCATGACAAGCTGAATATTTGACACATCAACTGCTTTCAGCGCACTTTTTTAACCATAATTCCCTTTTGAAAGAACATGTAATGATAACTATTTACACATTCCTACCCATTGGCTCACTTCTTGAAGACATCAAGTCAAACCTATCTGATTCAATATTCAGGTATATAGAACATACAAATATGGTTGAGGGGATTTAATTAATGTCTGTCAACTCCACTCATGTGTCATCAAAAGCTACAGTATATATATTGTATGGTTCATCCTAGTTGCTGTAGTGTTACATGAATATACTATGGCACATTTGGTAAGACCACTGGACCTTAAAATGGATGATATACCCAATGCCACATCATAGGCAGGTGGACATTTGAAGAATGGAGAAATGTTTACTTATCAAATTTACTGCAGAATGCAAAGTATCCTGGCTGAGTTTATAATCCTTGGATTTATCCCCTTGGTTGAGTTTACGGGGTTAATGTAATGGGTAATACCCATATGCCCTAGTTTTATTTATTATATTAAGCAATCAATCAATCAATCAATCAATCATCGTCATTACCCACTTTGTCTGCTATCGCGGGTCGAGGGGTGCTAGAGCATATCCCAGGCAACTGGGGGCCTGAGGCAGGGGACACTCCAGACGTGATGCCAGTGCACCGCGGACCCACATATAGACAAACACGCACACACACACACACACACACACACACACACACACACACACACACCTACGGGCAATTTGAAGCACGCCAAAGTGAATGTTTTTGTAGGTGGGAGGAAGCTAGAAAACCCAGAGAGAACCCACACAGACCGCGGAGAACATGCAAACTCCGCACAGAATTTGCAGGCTCTCCTCTTTCTGTGCGGTGGCTGCACTATCCACTGTGCCACCCTCTTACTATATTAATTAATTTATTTATTTATTTTAGTTTTAATGGTAGCAGATGTGATTATTTCATATCAATAAAAAAGATTAAATAGAAGTCAAATTGTCTGCAATGTAATTGAGCGCATTTAGATTTGCTAAGTCATGCATAGAAAGGATGTGTAGCTAAGTGTTCTGTTAGTAAATAGTTAACTAATACTGTGGTGATATTTAATGCACAAGGGCAGGGGTAAGCAGCTAAACTTGCTAGATTAAGTTCACTTCTCTACAGAGGTCTGAAAAGCAATAATGATAATGACAATGACAACAATAGTTATTCTTATTATTATTATTATTACTATTATTATTATTATTATTATTATTATTGTTGTTTTTTTGTTATTATTATTTTACCATTCTTGACACCACCATTCACAAGTTCATCCTGTCCACAATCTTTACTACTCTAAGTAAAAAAAAAAGTAACATCTATCTTCATTGAGTACATTTCCTCTGGAACCATTCTGGTTGGAAGGCTCGTTTCTGTGAAGTGATCATGTAGACGCTGAAATAACTTAAGATGGACCTGTGTCTCTCCCTTCAGTAACAGAATAGACATTTTCAGATCCTGCTGCCGTTTCTGCCATTTCATAGTAATCTACAGTAAGAAAATAATTTCCTCTATAGGGGATCGATAAAGTTCTTCTTCTTCTTCTCTTTCTATGTCTCATCTATATATTCCTCTCTTGCATCTGCTCTCTCTCTTCTTACAGAGAGTCTTCTCTTTCTCTTTCATTTGGGGGTTTTTGCCGTCAGCCAATAGAATGCGCATACGGTATCACTTGACTGCCGACCAAAAATTCGCTTTGAGGTGGAGTCTCAAACATTGATGCCTGATCACGCGAGGGCGCACTGTATACCACAATCATATTTCACAAATGAAAAATATACAGTATCTTAAAACCCTTTTCTTTTATTTGTGATTTCCTGTAAATGCAATGTGTGCCTTCCTTGCAATGTAAGTTTGCTAACATTCCATTTTTCAGGGTAAAACAGGGCATACTTTTGAGGTCTGCTTCTTATAGTCTATGACATACCCATCCAGCTCGTGCAGAAAAAAGTATGAAACGTTCATGCCATTACTTCGAAAACTGATGAGCACCTTGAACATGATTGAAATTTATTTAGTAATCACTGAGCAGAGTCTAAATCAGTTAACGAACCTGATTGTTTTTCCTGCCCACAGTCCTGCAATTGATTAAATAGTGTTTTTTGTATTTCTCTACTCAACAAGAAATATATCGTTGTGTATCATTGTGTATCATAAGTGTATCATAAGTGTATCATAAGTGGGTATTGTTAAGTGCCAGAAAGAATATCACCACAGTTACTGACATCTACAGTTGATAACAATCCATCAAGCGAAGGTACATTAGAAGGGATGTGTCATTTGTGAAAATAAAAAAAATAAATGAATAAAAAATGGATGTGTCAAGAAGCTTGAGAACACAAGACCAGCATATTCCCAACAATACATTTGCTATTCTTACATGCTATGGTTGAAGGTGACATTTTTGCACATATCAAAGACAAAACAAAGCAAAATCTTAAAGGCCAATATGCTAAAACAATAGAATAAACTGTATCTAAGGTGTGCTGCTGATAAGGACAGGCAATGTGTTCATTCTGCACCTCTACTCTCTTGATATTTCAGAAAACAAAGAAGAGCTTATCTGAAACACAAAATTGCTTCATATCTGTCAGTGCTTGATATATATCTATATTTTCTTACATACATTTCTTACATATAAAATTGTTGCTGACTTAGTGCAAACCTTCATAATGACAATGATCTTTTTATTTCCTCAAGATGCTGTTCAGGAAATTACTTCAGTATACTTTACTGTAGTGTCCAATGCACAAATTACAGTCTAATGAAACACATCAGGGATGAAGTGAAGTGAGGTGTTCACAGCATTCACACCACTGAGGAACTGCAACAAGTCAATATTTCAAAAACCCAGATGGAACACGTCCTGTTGAATCTAAAAGATTTTCTCTGTAATGAGGTTCTAAGAGTACACTACACAGTAATGCATAGGTTTGCCTATTAAGATTGTCAATGAGGGTATTTATAATATTGCTGGTTGACTTTTTTTACAAGTATTCTTTCCCTCCTGTTGCTTCTCATCCATGACATCCTGAATTCCAATGTGGCAAAGATTAGTGTAGCCCCTGGAAGCTGGTGTCACACTTAATCAGAGCAGCCTTCCCCTTCTCCCCTTTGTAATCTGGAGCAAAAGGGACTGAAAATCAATAAAGACACTTTCGTAGTGTTCGTCAACCTTAAAGGAGACTATGATGTGTCTTTAGCTGGTAAACTTCCTACAGCCTTTTTCATGTCACTACTGAATCGGTTCATCCAGGTTTAGTTAGGATGTGAAGAGAACAAAAGTAAAAAGGAGCAACTCCAAAATCTCTACAGTACTTTGTAGCTTTTCTCCTCGGTCTTCTATTTTGATCTTTTAACACATGAAAGAGATTTGGAAAGAGATAATTATGAAGTTAAATGTCACTGCTTTATGAAGGATGTCCTTCAAGTTGTGCCTGATTTCAGGGGACAGCTTGACAAAACTCACTTTGAATTGGGTTGAAAGCGTGTCTAATTGAATTTTGATACATAATTAAATCAAGCAATGAATCAGTCCAGATCCCACTGCAACCGACAATTCAAGACTCCTGAGCACCAGGAGCTAATTATGATGAAGTTATTATCTCAGCCAAAGGGAATACTTTGAATGGCTCCTTCTGCATCATGTTGAATCTTTTCAACTAAAATGTACTCAACCTTGAGGAAAGGGCATCTCTCATATTAAGGATCCAAAAGATCCTATAAATGTCACTCGCTTGGTTGGTAATGTAGCCATGTTGAAACATTGTCCTGTTTTAGAGCAGGTGATTACTCAAAGCAATCCTAATGAAATGCTTTTGACTCAATTGTTCGCATGAACACATTCATGCACTGAGCAAGACATTATCTGATGTCTTGTAAACCAGCAATTAAATCTGGTAGTAATTTCTTTCTATGATCCCTCGATGTTTATATCGATTTAACATGGATTTAGGGCATCGTCTTCATCATTTGGTTCGGAGTCTCATATGACTGATCAATTAAATTCACGTGAGATGCAAACCTCCTTTAGCAGCCATAGACTACACATGTAATCTCATTACATGAGGTAGCTAAATGAGGTCTGACTATAACTTTGGAATAATATGTCATATCTTTAATACCTGCACTTAGAAGAAACATTTGTGTCAGTAAAGTCAGAAACAAAAATCAGAAGTTATTTATGTCAGCTACATGATCCCTGTAAAAAAATACATGAATTAATCAAAATGTTTTGATGAGCAACCTTGTCAATGCTAGTAAACCATTTTTCAAAAATAAAAAAAAAATAAAAATAAAAAAACTTCCTCAAACTCCTGAGATAACCTTATTAGAAAAAGCTGGTGAAGTTTTCATAAATGAATCCTCTCCAACAATTACTTTAGTAGCCTCCTTCTATATAATTTGATGAGCAAAGAGAACATCGATCTTTTTTTTTTAATTATTATATCACTAGGGATTGTGACTGAAGTCCTACAGAGGGGGAAGTGTCTACTGCTAAAACTGCCAGAGGTTGTTTTTTTTTTCCTCTTCCGAACCGCTGTTTTTTAATTCACCCAATTTGTCAGTCCAAATGAAACAGCAAAAGGTTAGAATGTGGAGTAATTAACAGCAGCTACCCTAATGAAATCAGGAGGGGCTGGTACAATGAGAGGATCAATACCTTTTTAAGAGTGAAGCAAACAGTAGGATTGTCCAGGGGAAACGCACATATATGGACCACTAAACAGCAATAAGCTGATGTAAAGGCAACGTGTTGTCCACTTGTAAATCAAAATTGGTTCGAACGCATCGTGACAGTATTGCTGTCTAGTAATTGTGTTAAAGTGAAGATGCTCCTGATGCACAGTCAAGAAGTTTACAGGATTTACACCACCCTGTGTGGATTGCTGAGAAGGTCTCCATTTATTGAATGTCGATAAGTACATCAATGCACTTTGGACAACTGAACACCAATGCAGAGTGACATGGGTATTCTGTTTATCTAAGACTACACTTAAGTATATTGAAGACTTTATTAGCCCCTTTTGATGAGGAGGTGTTGTGTTTGCAACAGTTTTATCACGCTGTCGAAGACGTGCTGCGTTCGCCAGAAACACAAGGGATGTAAACTTAACTGTACTTGCTGTTTCTTGGCTGAGACATTGGTGTCTCTTGTGCTTACACACATGAGCAGATGGCAGACTTGTCCAAATTTCCCGCTGTGAATATTTATATTATCCTTGCATATGTCTCCATGTGTGGAAATTTATTTTTATTGATGAATGTAGCATCCTTACAAGAACTGCTCCAAACTTTATTTTCATAGATTTCATGTTGCGAGAGCTGCTGAACTGAGCAACAGCATTCTCAAGTGAGCTTCACCAATAGACCCCTGAATCAGAAGCAAAGCAAATACGCAAGGGTGGGTTTTTGCAGCTCAAGAGACTCTGGAAAGCTGGAATGGTCCCGTTCTCCTTGCCTTGCTCTCTGTTTCTCCCCACCTTCAAAGGTATTTACACTATGAACTAAACTATAATCTTTGACGGATATAGAGATGTGAGTAGCAGATCTCATTAGTGTTAAACCACAAGGAGCAAGGGGACCCCAGGGACAAAGGAGTTTAAAGACTTTCAGTGTCGCTTGAAATTTTCACATCATACATATTTTAAATTACTTTCACAGACAGGAACAAAGCCTCTTGTGGCACAATTTCCTTTAAAGTCTGACCGTATTGCCAGTGAAAACAA
The DNA here is from genome assembly GCA_013358685.1 of Antennarius maculatus. Lineage (NCBI taxonomy): Eukaryota > Metazoa > Chordata > Actinopteri > Lophiiformes > Antennariidae > Antennarius > Antennarius maculatus. The sequence continues at coordinate 15,161,862 of CM023614.1, read as the reverse complement.
AACACCAAAAATTGCCTTTGCAATCCAGTCCTCATGCCAATGAACTTCAGAGGTGAACCTGTTCAGTTTGTATATGCAAAATGGCTAAACGTCAGGGTTATCATAATGAGATAGTAGGTTATGAGGCTTCTTGATAATAAAACATACCACAATTAGGATTAATTTAGTCTGTGTTGCAGGATGAAGGCTATGAAACTAAGCCTGTCTCCTGCTGCCTAATTCAGTCCGAATCATTATGCATTATGCAACGATAGTATTTACTGTAATCAAAATATAGAGGTAAATTTTGTCCATGCAAGATTGAACAGAGAAAACATGGATGCGGGTGTGTACTAATTTTTTTGTATCTGATTTTCAAACTGTCATGTCTCTGGCCATTGAACACAGTTTCAAACTAATTTTTGATGACCAAAGACATGTCCACTTAGGCACATTAAGCACAAGCAGTTTAAGCACTGGGGAGCCAAAAGGCCGTATGTCCCTCAAACTATCACTGGATCCCTTCTAACCTGTTTGTAAGAAGTTTGGGTGATGTCACGGTGCAGACCATGTTTTTTGTCCTCACCTGAGTGTTCAACAACTGAATTTATTTAATGTTTCATGTTGACCAAAGCTTTTCTTTTGTCATATGGTTCAAGCTAATCTAAACATTATACAGCTTAGCTGATCAGCTCTGACACATTCTTATATCATTTCAGCAGATTCTAGAGGTGCCATGTACTGGTGCATCTGTTCTAGAGAAAATACCCTTGGCAACTGTTGCCATTGCAATATTTTTCTTTCCAGACATGGAAAAGCAGGGTACGCTTTGGTGTATGTTCCTAACATCAAAAGCCTTCCCTTCAGGATGTGTAGAAAAAAGGACTGTTTCAACACTTCTTTGTGGGTGCATGAGACAAATTGATATTTTGTTCAAGCTTATCCACAAGTGCAAGTTAGCTCCTGATTACAATATCCCTGTAAGGGATTTTGCAATCAGCAATGTTGATCTTGCACCCGATACCCTTCCTGACCCTCCCTATTTATCCAGATATAGGACTGGCACCTGTTTCAGCACTTTATGGCTTTCGTTCATTCATTCATCCATTGTCTACCACTTGTTCAGCTTGTGAAGGGTCACAGGGGTTGCTGGAGCCTATCTCAGCTCACTTTCGGAAAAGAGGCGGGGGCACTCCGAGCATGATGCCAATGCACTGTGGAGACACATGAAAGACAAACAACCACTCACGCACACACCTATGGGCAGTTTGGGTTGATCGATTCACCTAAGGTGCCTGTTTTTAGATGGGGAGAACATACTAACTCCACACAGAGCGAGACTTGAACCCCGACCTGTCTACTTGTGAGGTGACAGCACTACCCACTGTGCCGCTCTGCCATCCACTTTATAACATGTACACCAATTTTAGTGATTTATGTTGCTACTTTATTTTCTTTATTGTTTTATCATACATAATGATTTAATAACTCAAACAATTTATTGTTAAAGTGTGACATGGTCTGTGTTCTGCCCCATACATTGGGTTTCATAATCTTTCCTCTGTTATCTCTAAGCTGCATAATAAGTTTATGTTGGCCAACACATAATAAAACCACATAGATCTCTGTCCTCCTTCTTGCTTGTGCTCAAACTATCAATACATTTGACCTTTCTGCAGACATTCTTTTTTTTTAATTGTCATTTAGTGAAACTCAAAAAGACTTCTTCATTGTCACTTTGGATTGGTGTTGAACTCTGGACAACAACATTTCTGCCACTATAGTACCAAGAGTTCAGTGGCTTTTGCACCCACACTAGTTGGGTTAAGCATAAAAATTGTGGTCAGGTTTTCTGAAAAGATCAATAACAATCGTGATATCAAATGACTCTTAAGTAAGTTAAATTTAATATAGATATGTTTATTAAAAAATTAGTGACCTGTGTTTGTGTTTAGATGCAGAGGGCAAGGCAAAGCTTGTGGTAAGAATCACATAGCTCACAGAATTTTTGGATAATGAAAGAAATACATTGGACACAGGCCAAAGCGAGAGCATCATTGAGTGAGGGAGATTGATTAAACAAAAGCTTTGCATCACAGGTTTTACATTAGCTGAGATAGTACTCCAAAACTTTGTCAATCACTTACAGTAAATAGATTTGTCACCCCATCATCAGCTGTAAAAATATATATAACAATGGGCATCTTTTTGATTTTGTATGTTTGAACTGGAATGAAGTAAAAATTTACATCCATACATGCCGAAGGATATTTTAATAGCCTCACAGATGGAAAATATTTTTCCTATTGCTATTCTTGCAATCATCGCTTTTACTTTGATGAGACATTGCCTTGCTCTCAGTTGAAAGTGCAATATTATTCTATGTACCCTGTATTTATCTATGTATAGCTGGAATGCTCTCTTACCTACCTCCTGCCTATGTCTTTTGATTATTACCCAGTCACTCTACCTTGGTGCCAGCCCGCTATGACAGAGCTTATTACAGCACTTCCACCTGTCTTGAGTTCATATTCTCATCCAAAGCTGCACTGCAGTCAGCTGTATCAATTCATTTTATTTGCATGCTATGCAGTTCTTCAACAAATGCAATATCTTCCTCCATTCCTGCCTCCATTTGTTACTTATTCATTGTCCGCCTGCATCTAAAAATTGGGATACAGAAGCAGAGCACAATAAGCCCCGGTGTTTTTAATCAATTATTTATCCAATATTTTAATGATCAGAGTGCCTGGGGTGATCAAAGGCTCTGTTCTAGCTCCACTGCCTTTGCTCACTAGGCATCCCTCTGTACTTTGATGTGGTTCACCAACAAATGCACTTACCTTAAGCGTAACTCTCTCCCAGGCTAGCATGTGGGTGCTTTGAAACGGCTAGTTTCAGAAGCATGCGTGCAAAGAGGGTCACTGACCAATCCATGCTGAGGACAACATAATTCTCTCCAGCAATCACATATAAAACTATTATTTTGAATGTCATCTAAATATGATCTCTCGTGTCCATGACCATATATTTAATTGGTTCACAAGGTGTCTGACTCGAAGAAACTGTCACAAGTTGTTGAATAAAACATTACTTAGAATGGAAACAACTGTGCAATGGCAGTTTCAAGTACAATCCTGCTTTAAATATCCATTCAATATATGCAAATGAGCCATTCCTCAACAGAAATGACAAATGTTGGTGTGCTCAAGTATGCAAAAAACATTTATTATTCACATTTGATAAATTCATATTAATTTTACATTCCATACACTGTACTTTTCATTAATTTCCATGGATTTGTATCATATTGAGTCAAATAAGCAGTCTGCTGGTGTTGTCACAGATGTTCATTATTAGTATGTACTGTATTAGTAATTGTAATGAATTAGTATTTATTATACTTTTAGGTTTATCAGTTTATGACCAGAATATCAGAATTTTTTAGACATAATCTTCCTACACTTTTGTAAGCATTTGGTCTGCAATACATTTCATTAGGGCCTACTTTTACACGTTATATCAATCAAGAAAGAGGTGAAATCTGAATCCTGATCTAAATAAAGAGCTACACTATTACAGTATATGTCAATCATTGTGCTCCTATTTAAAAATTTCAATAATTTTTCAAAATCCTCATGGTGATTGGGCTTTTTAGACTATATTGAGTATATATTCCTTACTATTAATTCTTTCTGTTTTCTGGTCTTCACCAACGGAGAATAATTTGTACTTCAGCTTTTAAATTACCCTGAAAATAATTAGACAGCAAGTCAATAGCTTTGGCAGCCATTAGGTACAGTTAAGAAGTGATTTTGACTTTGTTTTTGATAACAACAGATATCCAGAGCTGTTGTTAACCATTGGAACATTTCATTGCATAAAATAATAACCTGTCACCAAAATAACCATAATGACTAAAGTAACCCCATTCATATCAGATCTAATTTGATCCATTGTTGCAGAAACCTGGTAGTAGTTTAGGTTAACTCATATAATCAATTAATTAATCAACTATAAGTGATGAATAAATAAATGAATGAATGAGTTTCTTAAACTGGAAACAATGCTGAGCCATTGTACATAAACTTAATTGACTGGATTTTATTGCTAGCATGGGAATTTTTTGTATTGTGTTTTTTGTTCATTCACATCACTTGTACTTTTCCACTGGATCGTTTTTGTACAAGGTGCATTAGTTTTCTCCCTAGGGTAGCTTTGGTTTTCAACTCATTCCAGTGTGACACACTTGATAGCTTGCAAAGCTATGCTTTCATAGCAACACCCCCAAAGCTTATTACAAACTGTGTGTTGAAAACAAAACAAAACAAAACAAAAAGATATTGTGGTTCCAATAAGCATGCATTTAGTTTCAGCAGCTATACTGTACTTTAAGGCAATAGGAATAATTTATTTATTACCTGCATAAGTGTCTCAAATACAACTTGACTCATTATAAGTAATACATAGTAAAAGTGTTAGACAGCTTTGTGAGGGAAGTTTGGAGACCTTTAAAATGTATTTTGTTGTCCACCATGAAGTCCCATCTTGTTTTTGATGATTAACTCAGGGTTTGCTGCGCCATTGCTCATTCAGGAGAAGCATCCCTTGGTGAACAATTATGGTGGGATAATCTGTTGACACAAACTTGTTTCCTGTTCATTGTTTCTGAATTCCACCCCAGCAGTCCTCAGTGCTTTTCTCCTGTCTAAGTACCTCCTCACTGTCAGATTTTTTCTATTTTCTTTGAAAATCAAGTCATGTACTCAGATTATTATACACAGTACAAAGAAAACAAAATTGGTGATTAAAAATTAAATACTCTTATCTCTCTGTGAGTTATCTGAGTCCCCAGAGAGAGGATGCTATTTTGCAAGCTTGCGGGTGTCTTTTGTTCCTAATTTAGAAACTTGTCACTGTTTATTGTTAATTTTTGATGCTTCATTTGATATTCCATTCACTTTCCTCCCTGACAGGCAGAGAAAACATCTTTATCAAAGTGTCAGTTGTACGGCTTGTGTTGTCAGAATGTCAGGTTTGCCCTATTCTTAACATTTGTGAGGAGAGCTTGTGTCCTCTTCAACCTGGTATGTTGGTATGTAACGAACAGAAAAATCTGTCTACATGAGAAATCAATATACATCCTTAATCTCATTTCCAGTTTAAAAGAAAAACCCTGTACATCCCAAATATGTCATCATCCATGACTTTGAGAGTTGGTTTCCCTTGTGTGCTCTGAATATCAATTTCCATTATATATTCTATGTATAGTAAAAATCAGAAAGCACATGAATGTTCTTTTGTCTTTGCAGGAGGGGTGTCAACCTTGCAAGATAACCTCTGTAAATGTAAGTTTGACACTCTTTTCTAATATTATCTGCTATTTCTTGCATGTGTATCTATCAGCATGTTGAGAGCATGATAGTGTTTTTCGTCAATATTAAAACAATTGATAACATTTTTTGCACAAATGACACCTACATCATTAGATAGATAGATAGATAGATAGATAGATAGATAGATAGATAGATAGATAGATAGATAGATAGACAGACAGACAGACAGACAGACAGACAGACAGACAGACAGACAGACAGACAGATAGATAGATAGATAGATAGATAGATGCATGCATGTATTCATGCATACATATATACATACTGTGATACATCACATGGAGGAGATAGTCTTGTGAGATATTTCCTCTTCTACATCACCTCCATCTGTCTTCTGTTGCCTGAGGCACCGAGCTCAAGGAACTGGATTTTGTGTGGAACCGTCTTTGTACTGTGAATCTTTCTGTCTCAATATTAGTGGGATCACCTCTTCATATAAAAGTTCTTAAGTACCTTCATTTTTTAGGATTAGATAATTTTATTAATATGTCATACCTTGTGTTTCATAGACAGTATTATTCCAGATAGGTCAGAGGACATATGTTCATTAGATTCGTAGGAAACCACCCCATAATCTTACAACCCCACTTATCACAATCATCTGCTTGCATGTTCCCACTCAATCTCTTTTTTTTTTTTTTCACACAGTGTGACCTCACATTTAATATGCAGTGCTGGAACAGAATGTACAAAATGAAAGGGCATACCTCACAGTGAAGGAAGATGTTGCTCTATCGTGATATCAAGTCTAGACATGTGTGGTAAAGTTTTTTGGGATAAATTTGTTGCTATTGCTGTTCTTAGTTTATTTTTTTCCTTCCACATAAGACATATGCTACATGACAAATCACTGTTTCTCCTGAGCAGATTTATGCAGGTCTAGGTGTGCCCGCAAGCTGATCCTTATCTGAAATGGCATAGCCAATCTCCTCTGATTCACTCCTAAGTGGTCCCTGTTTATCACTCAAAATGAGGTGGTTGTCAGCCAAGTCCATCTCGTGCTGTGCTGACTTCTCTTCTCTTTCTAGAGGATGCTAGTGGGGGAAAATTTTGGAAACAAACAATAAAACTCAAAGAGATGTGGCCTGACAAAGGACAACTAGGCCTCTCCTCTATATTATATTGGATTTTTAATCCAGTAACCCATGAGTCCTGCCTATTGCCTATGTGGTTACCAGAGGGAGGGGTTTGAATTGCCTGGCTTGTTATTTGGTAGAACTTGGCATGCATCTCTCCTGTTCATTTTATCTCTGTGTACATACTTCTCAAGGCAGTGTTTTATCTGGCTGAACGGCTTTTGTTTGGTCTTGATATCTCTTACCGCAGCTTGTCTTTGCTTTATGGATTGCTGGCAGCTTCTTCAAATAAGTGATAATGCTTAGCAAAACACTCACCTTGACTCCTCTGTGAATGTTTGTTTTTGTTTGTCATGTTTGTCATCCTCCATTAATGTTTTATTCACATTGTTCATTACAACTGAGAGCTAAACTCTTATTTATTTAATACTCATTAATGGTATTTAATTGTAATTATTAGTGGAGCTCTGAACAACCTCATTGTGAATGCATCCTGAAATCAAATTAGCCTTTTCTTAACATCTGGCAGCAGCTAGAATTGGCTTGAATAAACAGCAGCCTTAAAAATGAAGATAATGCTTCATGCAAAATAATTGTGTCCTAACTGTCATGGACAGCTGTTAGTTATAATAGATTTTGGATGTCATTGTTGGAGCAAGTTTTCAATAATTAGAGTCATGCAGAGTAGAAGTAGGCTTTTTGTAGAATTGCCAACCCTCCATAAGTGGGCTCTTTCTTCTGATGTAACCTGGGCTATGCTTTTCTGTGCATCCTCCAGTAATTTGTGAAACAGCTGCCAACACTGTGTGAGAATAAGTAGATGGACTACCCAAAAACGTGGGCGGGGATCGTACATAGAACTATCGAATTTTCACAATAAGGTACTCATCGCCTCACTGAAAATGACTAAAGCAAAGCAAACAGAGAGAAAAAAATTCCTTCATGAGCAGAAGTTAAGAAATCACCTTCAACATTTGGTAACAGAGTGTGACACAAAACATGTATAAAACAACATCTTAAGAAGTCAAACATCACACGTGTCTACGCATTTGATAAATGATTGCAGTGCATGTGAAAAGAGATATTTTCCCAAACAGAAACAACAGCAAGAAAGAAAAAACTTTTGCATTTGTTTGTGTTTCATATACTTAATTCTTTTTTCTGTCTTATTTATTTTTATTTTTCATAGTAGCGTAGGCTCACATTTACTCACACACACTCAAGTACATTTGCACACAATGATCTGTGGCCTTGGGATCTAGATGAATCATGTAAATAGATTATTTAGCTTGCTGTTTCAACATCACAGCATTGGAAAAACGCTCATTTGAGTTTTCAGGGTGTTAATTGTGTGGATTTAGGTTAGTCAACCTTCTCTGATAGTTTTTAAATGAAGCATTTTGTGCACTTGTTTTTTTTTTGCAATTGTCCTTCATTAGTACCAGACTTTATTTCACTCCCCCGCTCTCTTGTTTCCCAAACCTTATTTAGTATTATCAAAGAACAATAAGTACTTTATCTACACACTATAGAAGCAGAAGAAAAACATGTTCACATACAGAAATCCCCTCCAGAGCATGAACAAGCATCTATTAACGCTGTTTTTAATACAGGGCTTGCATATTACTGTTATTACTTTATTGATAAAAAGAAAATCAAGATAGTCAAAATCAAGATAGCAGGTATAACAATAAATAATAAGGAGAAAAAAAATGAAATGCAAGAACATTAATGAAGTTGGATGGATGGATGGATGGATTTTTTTTGCTTACAGCATCCATAATCCAAACTTAATTAGAAGACAAGTACAAACAGAACAGTTATAAATTCAGTCTGCTACAAAATGAATATAAACAGCTTGTAGTTTGCAATTAAAATTTCACCCAAAAGCTTGTGCCAACAGCTCTACTTTCTTTGCCTTTTCATTGCCATACAGTTCTCCTTGAATGTCTGGTACGATGTGAGGATCTGGCGAATGCTTTGAAGCCCATGGTCTTTAACAGTGCTGATGGCCTGCAGTGTCTGTCAGTCACTGAGTTGGTTAGTGTGGTTATTGTTGTTCCATTAACAGACTTTCTCCAACTGAACTCAACGACATTTGTTTCATGTTTGTGAGTGAGTTGGTCCTGTTTCAATGTTAACATGTTTGCTCACTTCAGCAAGTAAATAGTTTCTTTATGCCTGCATTAATTCAGAAAAGAATCACCAAAGAGTCACAAAATAAACTTCTATATACCATTAGAAGAATCAGAAAATTTGAAAAAAAAATCAAAAACTTTAATCAAAGACTATGTTTATCAAAATATCTGAAACTTTTTTCGAGGACTCCTGTGACCCCCAAAATTTGACAAATCAAGTCTGACTTGGGTGAGACGGTGAACCAGTACACAGCCCATCTGTGGTTGTGCTGAGGAGTCTCGATTGTATCTAGTCAATTTATTATTCAAAAAGTAATATATTATGGAGTTGCTGGTTCAATTAGTACCTTGGGTCACAGGATGGGATTTTTGCACATTTTCTATCTATACACAGAAACAGAAGATTGCACTGTGGGCCATCAAACAACTGCATTTGATACAATCAGACAAGGATGGTATCCCTTGTGAATAGAGTCCAAACAAGCTTTATTGTCACTTCCCATGCTGATATTAATAATCATTACATGTTAATGGTGGAATACCAACAATCCATGGCACCCAAGAGAATACGTGCTTGTAACACCGATATTTGTGAACCAAGGTGTATAGAAAAACACAATTCTTAAAAACATGCCTACAATTTTTTTTTCATATGAAATGTTTCGGTAAATGTTGCAGTAACTGATGTAAAAGAACTGATTATTGGATTGGTTAAGAGGATGATGAAGACTGAGAAAAATGGAGTTGGTTAAACACAATTGTCTTTCACAACTGTCACAACTGGTTTCTCCGATGTCCTTCTCCGCGAAGCTGTAGATAAGAAAAAATCAATGCAGAGACAGTTTTTCAATGAAAAGCTCCAACGTATATCAGGGTATTTTTATTAATTTGAAGTAACAGCTGTAGTCAAAGAAGAGAAAACCTTCAATTGCAAGACCTTCACTTTATGAATCTTGATTTGATGGTAAAATAAAAATAAAATACACAAAGGCATTATTAAAAAAATAAAATAAAATTCTTAATGTAATTTCTTTTTTCCCTAAAATGTTCATAAGGATTTGATTTACTTCTTGTTTCATTTATTATATATATATATATATATATATATATATATATATATATATATATATATATATATATATATATATATATATATATATATGTTTTTTGTTTGTTTGTTTTCTACAAAGGATACATACACCTTGGTTTTGTTTTTACTTTTCTAAAGGCAGTAGTGATTAATGTTGGCTGAATATGTTGAAATTTCAGGGTACTTAAAATAGAACCTACATGATGATTAAATAATTGTATTTGACTGAACCTGTTATTGTGGTTATAAAATAAATTCAAGCAACATTAACAATTCAGGTTGAAAAACAGAAAATATACTACACACCTTCATCAAATATGCTGAACAGCTTCACAGATGAATGAACAGATGAGTTACTGCTGTCCAGATGTTGTTTCACCATTGTGAAGCAAGTAAGCAAACAATTTATTTGTTTATTTCATATTTATCTGAAAAGCACTGCTGCACCTCTTTTTTTCTAATTGAATTTTTAAACATGTTTTTATTCATTTTGAACAGGGCAGATGAGTTTGTAACAAAAGATGTCTGATTTGTTGTTCTGGTCCAGACCCAGCGCCGTGTAACGTTCCATCTCCCAGACGGTTCCCATGAGAGCTACAATGACAGCGGGCTGGGAGACCCAGAGCCGACCAGTACATCAAGCACCACCCAGCCTCTTCCCCTCAGCTATCCCCAGGAGGACTACTACGAGCAAACATCACCCAACAGCCGCACTGAGGGGGATGGAAACTCAGACCCTGAATCTAGTGAGTGCTTGTTTTTGTTCTGCTAAGACAGCCAGAAAATCTAAGCTTGAATGTTTATCTCTTTTTTGTTCCATAATTTTTAGAGTCTTTTTTGTTTAGTTAATTTAATCACTGATAGTGTGCTGTGATTGTCATAGCACCACACAGCTTCATAAAAGCTTTCACATCACACAACTTCCCATTAAATAACTATTAAAAAGCTAGTTACACATAAAATGTTCCTGGCGGTAGATGCTTTTTATGTTGGAAATTTAGGACAAGAAGCACCAGAGTTCTGGCAGGCAGTCAACCAAGAAGAAGGGTTGGAAAATAAAACTCCTGTTCCATGTTCTGTTTCTATCAGTCATATTAGATATGCAAATAAACTGGAATAGAATCAAGCAAGCAGTTAATCTGTTGTCATGGGAGTGGAAAATAATATCAAGAGTGTAACTTGCACAATAGTGCATTTATGATTTGAAATGAATTTCAAAAATGCTGTCCAATGCTAAGCTATAAGCCGTAAGTGAAATTTCACTTCTGAAGTTGGATCTCTGTTGCTGAATTTATTCAAGTGATTCACAAGACAGCTGTCACTTCATGGCTTACTGCCCAATGATGTTCTCTATAAAAAGCTCTACTGAACACTGGGATGCACAACTTCATTCTCATACATATACAATAGATTTTTCAAAATCATTGCACAATAAATGACTCAGTGGGCAAAGTAGGATGCTGCAGCGGACCCTGGGTTTTTCCACCAGTGACAGCATAGATTGGAAGTCACTGCACTAACAGCTTTCCAGTGCGACTGAAATGATTTTCCTCCATGTAGCTTAACATGAACAAGGCTATTCTGAGCTACTTATTAATGAGTCCTTGTCACATAGCCCCCACCATCCCCACCCCCATCTATATGTCCTTTACGTCAGTATTTACTTCAAAATTCTTGTCCAGGTGCATCAGATTTTATTTTCTTCAGGTGACTATGCATCATATATAGGATGAATCCTCACTCTCACTTTGATGCACACCTTCTTTCATCCTGTAGGCCTTTATTGCAGGGTAGGCTTTGCTCGAAGGTACCTGCCAAAAAACACAATTGCTTCTTTGTATCCAGCAAGACAATAATCAGGACAGATGGCAATATATCTACATCTCCATTCATTCATTTATTTATTCATTCAGTCATTCATTTTCCATACTGTTTCCTCCGCTTTTGCGGATCACAGGGTAGGCTGGAGCCTATCCTAGTGGACTTACGGGCATGAGGCAGGGAGATGCTCGGAACATGTTGCCAGTGTGGATGTCTATAACTAAACTTATATATATCTACAGTATGTCTATTCAGTAATTCCTCACACATCAACATGCGTGGCTTCACATCATTGCAGATTTTTAGTAGGTCGTCACGTGATACTCTACGCGCCTTCTATCGGCTGACGGCATCCAAAAGTGCGCTGCGCTCTGTGAGTCTCGGAACACAGCATACTTCTGTGAGACACAAAACTCCTTTAAAGAGTCTATGAGAGTGTGGGAAAAGGTAATATAGATAGAAGGTGGTTTAATATCAGTATGGTGAGCATTCATGAACGTTTAAATAACCATAAATAATAAAATAAATAGTTTGGCACTATTTCGCGGAATTTAGTTTCTGCAGTTGGGTCCTGGAAAGCATTAACCGCAAGTTACAAAGGATCACTGTATATGAATATGTGAACTTGGGAAGTGCATTTCCTCCCTAGCAGCTGTGCTGACAGGCCCTAGACCTGGGTGACAATGTGAGTATTATTGCGTTATTGTGAATGCATTTGTTAGACCTTAGACAGTATGACATCCTGCCAATGGCTCAGCATTCATTTATATGCAAGGATCCATCCCCTTTATGATTGTTGCACTTTTAATGACAAGTTATTGCAAGTAACAGCAAAAAGATATTTTTTTTTACAAGATACCCTGCATATTTCCTCCCACACTCACTCAGACACATGCACATCTGTGCATTTGGCTCGTACAGAAACAGACATACAAACACACATCAAACGATAATGTCTATGCTCAGCCAGCTGTTCTGTTTAATTTAATCACCCTGGTGACAGCACCAATTCATATATTTCATTCATTCATACAGATAGGCGATTGCTCTTACTCTCATTAATATTCAATGACATAACTCATACTTCATAAACTTTTTCAAATACTGATTTTATATTCCTTTCCTCTGCTATAATATTTGTTGAAATGCATTAGTTTTATATAGGAGATCACATTAACATCATTAATGTATGTTTATTTTTACAAATTGCTACAGTGAAAACCAGTGACAGGGCAAACAGAATAACTCAGAATATAATATTGGGCTCTAATATTAGTAGTTGGATATTATAAAAGTCATTTTAGTATTTGACCCCAAGCCGCTTACAATGCTCTGCTGTGACTTTATCACACCAGCTGATATTGAAGCTAATCTAATTCATTCTTTAAAGCAAATATACTGTATAGGTATACAAGACCTTATCCTATTTGAGGGTTAAGTAAACACCATATATGAAATGATTTCATAACTTTTATTATCGTATGTATTTGTCCTATGAAATATATGTAGAACTGTGCGGCTTTCAGATATTTGATAATTATGTTGATAAATTGCCTGCTTTTAAAGGTGGGTAACAGACAGGGTCTATATTTAATATTTGATTAGTTTGATTAAACATATACTTAAAATCCTATAAATTACTATACTAGATGTACAAAGCTTTGAGATTCTGCAAATTTAACACAGTCTCTTACATCATTTGCAGACAGAATGGAAATCATCTGATGTATCCGGCTCCATTTTATCCTTCTGGAATTTTAAAGATAAACCATGTTTGAGTTCAATGACAGAGATGAATCCCATGCATGTTGACTGTCTGAGGGACAAGTACGTCGGTGACAGGGGGGGAGATGCATTAGATACGGTTTTATCAATAAAACACCAGGTTGTCATGGCGGTGGTAATCTCTTATCATGTCATCTCAATTTGTAAGACAGAAAGAACAAGGAGAAGTACAGAGATGAAAGAGGAAAAAGAACGACTCCATGTGAAGAGAACCAGGAAAGAAATAGAAGTCAGACATTAAAAAACTTCAGTAAGGCAAAAAGTGAATTTCATGAGTCAAACAAGATATTGCTTTGTAAAGTTGCCTCTGCTTGAACCTGAATGTCAACTGGCACTGAATAATTGTGCCGAAGGCAAACTATGTGGCCTTCTTGTGACAATGAATTTCTCAAGTCCTGTTTTAACCTGCATCTTTATTAGACCGTCCTCTCTTGGTATAAAGTTCATGTGACATTTTATGTTTCTATTATTTATGAGTTAGGCAACTATTCAGTTTATAGGCTCGTTTTCCCCCTTTCCAGGCTTACTTCACTACCCCAACAACAGTTTTTTGTTGCCCTCTTTTGTTACAAATTCTTCCAAAGGTTTTGATATTTCCTCTTCTGTCTCCATAGAAAGATAAAAGCTGTGAATAAATATCATTATCATGTGTTTTTCGCATCCAGCTCCCATACATCTGACAGATGGCTTTTAAGGACCTTCACAACTAGAACAATTGCACACGCTGAATCATATGTGTCCCTTTTGGCTAAATAGCAACAGTCCATCAAAGCATCAGAAGCAGGAATGCATAATGATATGCTTTGCATCTCTACTCCTGAATAAGAGCGATGTGCGGGGTTGTTTCACCTGACATTATTTTTATATGTGAAGAGGTATTCATCTGTTTTCAGCACAATTGCAGAAGTTCATCTGGAATCCGGATGTGCCTGACATTTCCTGGAATTGCTACAATCATTTTACATGGAAAACTATCAATCTCATGAATGTATCTTTGCTGACCCATCTGTGTCCTCTGTATTTTGATGTCACTATTGAAATCAGTTAAGCGATGTGTTGTTGTTTTTAGGCGTTATATTCATTTTCTACAACCTGTGCTATTGACTTGATGTTGGTTTAATAACGTCCCGAAAGGCTTTACTGAATGATGAAAATCACCATGTCACAAACTTCGACCAAAGGTAAGCCCTCAGACAAAATGCAGGAAAGTGGTTGCAAATCCCTGAGTTCAAATCCGTCACAATTATCAAACAACACACTGCTGTGCTCCCTGAACAATTTGTATTATTCTTATTTCTTCCTCCTATTGCTGAGGATGTGGGATTGGTTGGTGTTTTTGTCCACTTACAAGTAGTTCACTTAAGGCAGTGGTGAAGTGGTACATTAATCCCCGGAAGAAAAATGAAAAAGCCATGCAGAACAGTGCCATATGGCTTTCCAATGACCAGCTTACACTTTGTCTGTCTGAGATCTAAATCTAGTATTAAGATAAGTAAATCCTTTTAAAACACTGCAAGTATAATGAGATTATAGCTTTAAATGTACTGCAAGGTGTATTTAAAATACAAACACTATTTTACAAGAGGGGGTTGCTTCATCAAATAATAGATTTCAATTGTTGTTTAATTATTATTGTTATTATTGTTTTTTTTAAATTGCATTTGTCCAATTCTGTTTTAAAAGCATTTATAGCGCATCATATAAACCTTGATGATCTTCTTGATCCAGTACACAGATAATCTGATTAGGGGATTGTTGAGTTCTTTCTTTGTGGGGGTTCAATTCCCAGCTCTTTGATTTCTGTATAGGTCCAAAATTTTCATAATAGCTCTCTGGCGGAGTTTCCAGTTGACTGCTTCACAGCTGCACTTTTCTTTGTCTGTCTTTGCAAAAGGCTACTTGACTTGATCTAGTGTACCAAATCCATTGAGACTTTAATTTTTAATACCTCTTGAAACTCAGACTTGAACATGTATGTCTAGCAGCCAATTCCAAACTTTCATTATGACCAGAATTCCACTGTCTAGACAAAATCTGCCCATAAATAAAGGGTTTTCATAAGCATGGAAAAAAAATGTGGATGCACTGATTTGCACTGTAGAACCAAGCCTTGTTGCAAAACATTACATTTTGCATGTAAACCAATACTGTAGCATATCACAGTAATAACTATGGTAACTTGCATAAATTATTCATATGGGACCAATCCAAGTTTCACTTTGAGGGTTTTAATATGAAATTAGAAGTAATGAATGTGCCTCTTAATTACGTTCATTTGCACAAATTTCCATTCCTCGTTGATTTTTTTTTCTGCAGAAACATTGTGACACTGACCAATGGAATATCATTTGCAATGTGACTAAATCCATTCAGCATTGAACAATTAACTGTAATTAGTGTTACAATGTCATCAGCGACCACAGGGAAAGACTAAGCTTGGATACAAGGGAGAAAAGTACCCTTTTTCAGGGATTTAAAAGTCCAACATTGTTACAAGATCAGGATAATTAGCTTACCAGGGTAGAAGAGGATGAACTTTTAGACAGCCTTTTACTTCCTTATTTATTTATTAATTCATTTTAAGTTAGCTGAGCAGACATTCTATTTTATAGAAATGCAACTCCACATTTACACATTTAGGGGCTGCCATTTCAACCTCTTGCTTCTACTGGCCCATTTCCTTATCTGCTGCTGACAAATGAGCAGCTTCATTACATAATTAAGAATGAAGTGCTTTGCTTTAAGGACACATCGCTGATGGTTATTGAAAGATGAGAGGACACATTTCTCATTCACGCCATGACCTTACATAGTGTCATGTACATATCCTGGCTACTGTGCCTATATTTAATTCATGCTGCTCATAAAATGGTAATGCAGGATATTCCTGTTCTTGCAGTTATCCCACATAAATGTCTGCAGACTCCTTTCGCATAATTTGCACCAGTTTCCTTTGCTATATATTCTTCCTCATATAAATAAATAAAAGCCATTGTGCCTTCTGGCTCCCAGAACTTTTTACAGCTGCCCCAGTGGGCCTGCAAAAGAGCT
Organism: Antennarius maculatus; assembly: GCA_013358685.1. NCBI lineage: Eukaryota > Metazoa > Chordata > Actinopteri > Lophiiformes > Antennariidae > Antennarius > Antennarius maculatus. The sequence continues at coordinate 15,145,526 of CM023614.1, read as the reverse complement.
AAATGAAGCAACAGTGAGTATTAACCTACATAGATTGGACCTTTCCTTTTCATTTCTTTAGATTTTTCCCTCACTGCATAGTTTGACTGCTGAGAGTCTATAGTTGAATCAGAGGGGGATTTCGATGGACTCATTGGTATCCATCTTTACCAATTGGGATTTAGTGGAAGTGCTCAGTTTTCAGAGGTGAGGTGGAGGGAAACCCTTGTTTCATCTGGTTCAAATGTCACCACAGTTGTCTCGGGGAGAGAGACAAGCTATTGATCTGGAAGAGTCAACTCAGCTTGAAGAAATCTTTCCCTCTTCAAAAGACAGAAAAGTGTCGTGTTCAAAACCTCCTATTTTTCAGAGTATTAGACCCTTCTTTATTTCACTGCCAAAGTCATATGTGAACTTAAGAGAGAAGCTTTCTGCTATAGTCATCCAGCTTACAAGAGGACAAGGATGGAAAGGATATTGAAAGTTCCAGGACAATCAGTGTGTGACATTTATCATACGGTCTCTGTGTCATTGATCATGTTTCAGTGTCAAGACCAGAAGAAAGTACGCAGAAGCTGAACACAGTAACAGCACTGAGAACTGACCTATGAACTGGTTTAAAAGACAGATGATTATGTTAAAAAACAAGCAAACAATCATTCTATTCTATTCCATTCTATTCTATTTTATTCTATTCTATAAGTACTTATAACGGCTTTTTTTTTAAATAATTTTTGCTGTGCCTCTATCATGTTAAATGTTTAGATTTTGAAAGAACTTTTTAAAGTGCTTTCATGTTTATTTACTACAAATTGTACTGTAGTGTGCACTTTTGATTTGACTGAATTCTTCAATTGAATTTCAAAGAAATACTCTTTGAAATTTACTCTGCAGTTTAAAGAAAAAATTTAACATGTTCACTCTGGCCTCTTTTGGATTTCTCAGGGATAGTGAGACTTCTAAATCACAGCTCCTCAGATAACTTACTAGAATTTTAAACTTTGAAGAAATTTTAACACAGATCTTGTCACCGCAGACCTACGACATTACTCAAGACTCATGCTGGCCTCTCAGTGCGATGAAATACCAGATTCTTTCAATCCTTTGAGCAGCAGGAGGAAAACGTGGGACACTATAAAATATAGACGTGCTAATGCGTTATTCAAGGCCATTTGTTATAGCTTTTTTTCTAAAAATCCCACTCCATTTTGAGTTTGAGAGCTTTTGTTAGCATTAACAGTTTTCACTGCAATTTCACTGCTTTTCTCCTGCCCACCAACACCACCCCACTCACAAAACATGTACACAAAGAGAACCACACACACGCACACACACACACACACACACACACACACACACACACACACAAACACACACACACACCAAGGTGTACAAATCATACACACCTGCCCGTTTCAAGTTCAAGCTTGAGTCAAAGAATTGCATTATAAATATGTCCAATTTCATTTCCAGAGATGAGATTCATATCTTTGAAATTGGGACGGATCTATTTATGCTTTCAAACAGGGGACCATTTTAATATGGATGCATGTAAAAAGAATACGAACAAGACATGTCCTAAATTTAATTTTTATGTGGGTCTATAAATTCTGTCATGGGTCAAAGGTAAGCCCTCTTTGTATTTCATTACAGTCATGATGCTCTGACTTGAGGGTGTTGTATTTCAGTGTAAGCAGTGGCATAGTTTATTGTTAACATTAGCAGGGCTGATTCGTGGTTAGAGGAAGTGCATGTAATTCTTTCTTCTCTCTCACTTCTTACATAGAGGAAGTGCATCACTCTTTCTTCTCTCTCACTTCTTACAGTCTTCCTCTCTTCTAATCACCTCTTCCTCTTTTAAGATATAATGCCATAGAGGAATTAAAATGCATGGTCTCATCCCTTTCTCATTTTTCACATGCAGTAGGTATCAAGGATAAGGATGGCCTCTGCTCAGAAGGACTTATTGACCAAAATAACTGCATCAATATGTCTCCTGAAGGCTGAGCAGAGGTTGTATTTTCACCAACCCTCAGTTTTTAATGTTATTGACCTGGGCTGTCCTGATATGATGCAGAACAGCACGGCAGAAAAATAACACAGCTAAAACATGCAAACGATAAATTTTCAGAAAAAGAGCTAATTTATTCAATTTCACGAATAGACTGGTAAAAAAAAAACAATGCAATTAAGTTATATCTACTATTTAATAACAACAGATTATGACCTGTATTAAAATTATTTTCCTCCATTTCTCTACAGTATTTTTCAATAAAGAATTACCACGAGATAAATTGCAGATTTGATGAGATTAAATTTACAGTGATAGCTGCAGTATTGCTGCAATGACATCAATGATATGATGACAGATGGCTACAATGATCCCATCTGTCTTTATCCTAGGTATTAGCATATTTTAACTTAAACATGCCATTCACAAGAAATGCAATATTTTCTTGTGAAATCATCAATTCCACGGCATCGACATATAATTGCAATAAATCTTGTGCTTAATGTTCACACACACACACGCACACACACACACACACACCTCTCTGACTCTCTACCCGATTTCTGTTTTTTCTCATCTTTCTCTTTCAAATTCTGATGAAGTTACTGGCGGTTAACTCCATTGCTCACAATATAACAGAGCATGCAGGTTACAGAATGCTTTCAATCTGCATCTTGTGTTACTGCTGTGTTTAATCCGTGAGTTGAATTCAAATGCATGGACAAGATTACTCCCCACTGTACTATATTGTACCTAATACTCAACAGTCGATCAATTTATGCACTGACTGGTTGATAAATTGATATTCATGGACTAATGGATCACTTCAGAAACCTCTCACAGGCTGGTAACTCTGACAAATGAAGTGAGAGTGTGGCAAGAAAGAGACGAGGGAGTTGGGTTGAATGAGTGTGGGAGAAAAGAAAGGAGGAAGAGGATGCATGTCCAGATCAGATATGTTGTGGTGGAATTTTTTAGGTAGGTCGTAAAGGAAACATATTCGACCTACCTAAAAATGACTGGGGGAAGGGGGGTTGAGGGGCCTGACACCAAAAACTTTAAATATGTTGTTGTGTGCCTTCCCTAGTGAGTGAACTAAGACATTTTTCATACTGAGCATAGTCAAGTTTGCGAGGGTCTTTTGTGTGGGCTTGTTGTGATGCATCAGTGGGGACCTCAGGGTTTATGTGGTACTCGTGAGGTCAGTCAGCTGTCTGCCATTCCATGCATAAGTAGACCTGGTGCTTGAGCTTTGCCGGAAGCTCAGGCAAGCAGGCAGGCAGAGTGTGTCCCTTTGTCCCCATTTCCCCAGATACCTGCATGATTGCATTGATTTGTCCTGATTTCATTCTGCCGGAGGTCCCACTGGATTTCACGTGTCAAACATCTGTCATACAGAGGTTCACTCATGTGAACTAATTCAGTGCAATGAAAGAGGGTGAAATCTTCACATTTCTTGAAAATATACATGAATAGCATGACGAAAAGGAAAAGACAATGATTTGAGGGTAATTCTTTTTTATTGTAATTAATTAACCTTATAATATATGATACTGATATAACAAAGAATAAAATAGTACTGTCTTGGGATTAATGCTCAAGAAATATTTTTGACTTAGAAACCTGCAGAATATACAGTATACTTTCAAAGTACAGTATATCTTTGATGCCTATTTCAAAGTGCCTGATGTCTTAAGGATAAATCTAATACTTCAATGTATCCCGGTGGCATTCATTTAACGCAGACGAACAAAAGAGTGTAAAGCAGACAGTGTTGGACATAGTGAGTTCAACTTGTTAATGGAAAATAGACTGGAATGTCTCCCCAAGCCAGGTGCAGGCATGCAGCAGGACCGTGGTCTCTGATAGAATAAAACTAGGGAGCTTTTTGGGCATGCCCTTGATTCTACAGCTGAATCGACTCAGCAGGTCACCAACGGGAGGCAGATGTTGTCTTGAGGCATGTCCCACTGTCTCCGTGAGGGCTTTGGCTGGTGTCACTGAGCTCACATGTGCAGAAGGGTGATGAACAGGGGGATTGGAGGTGCACTAAGCAGTTGCCACAGGCCAACAACAAGGATACTGGGGATGAGCAGATATGCTCATTTCGATCCACTGAGGTATAATAATTGATTATCAGGCCTGCTGTCACATCTGGGAGTCACTGGTCCATGCCATAATACACCCTTAATGCAACACATGGTGGTGTGGACAGAGGTGCCATGGGATGTCTTTGTGCCTTCTATCTTATGTGGTATAAAAGATGATTGAGCGAAGACAGGTCTGTATAAAAATCAAGGACAACCTGTTCTTCCCCTGAACTTCTCCTACACCTATATGGTTGAAATAATCTCTAAAAAAAATGAATAAATGCAGCAAGTAAGATCTCTCTTGTAATTATTCTTTCTCGCTTTGAGGATTTATGGCACCTTTCATTGTTATTATGTCTGTAAAAATACACAATGGTGAGGGAAAGCACAAACAATAAATGGTGTGAATCCAGAAAGTAGAGACAGAGGTCAAAGGAAGAGGCAGCTGCTGAAAATGTATGAAATGAAAATTTTAGACCTCTTTAATCTGAAAGACAAAAAATTTGCATGGTATAGTATATAAGACAATGCACAGGCCACACACATACCACCGTGTTATATAATAAGAAAATTTATGTCCTGATTGTGCTGGATTAGAAAAACGACAAGTACAAGTACATATATGCTTAACTTACGTGACAATTCCCCTGAATTGCATAATTGAGATCAGAGCTCTTTAACACAAAACAGTACCACTGACATTAAGGCTGATATTTCTATACTGTAGTTTCTCCTATGGAAGGAGATCAAATATTAGCACTGCAGCCCAACTCATGAACCTCCCAAAGCAATCACTATTTTTTACAACAAGTGTGAAGCACTGGCAAAGTTGAGCTAAAGATCAATAAAGCTGTGATTACAGGTAGTCCTGTCAGGATTTGCAGTTGCTCCTTCTCTCTCTCCCCTCTTCGGTGTCACACCTGGGTCCCACCTACCTGGGCGTGGCCACTACTGACAGCAGAGCGGCACACCAGTCTTGCATTTCCAATCTGCAGACCTTCATGAGGACCAGCTTCCCACCATTCATTGCCAGTTTGTTTGTACTGCTATTCTGCTGCCTGTCACCTGTTACCCTTCCAGCCCGTCTGCCTGCCTCTACTACCTACTTCCTGTTGACTCATCTGCTCAGCCTGGTCACCTGGTCTGCCATCTCGCAATATTCCTTGTTAAAGTCTGTCACGTAGATTGCTGTGCGCATGTTAACGTGACAGGATGGATGTGAAACTGTATTCTGGTTTTCTTTTTGGAGCCCAATGACTCCGGAAATCCGGAGATAATTGTTTACATTTGATCTAAGACAAGTGGTTCAACTGTCTTCTTTTATTGATATAATATGATGGCAGGTGCTGTATTTCTGTCCATATAGTCACCATTGCACAAGCTGGAATGCATGTATTCACGTGATTCGAACATGTCTCGCGATTCGTGCATTTTGTCACGTGATGCAAACATGTCTCGCGATTTGTGCATTTTACGTGGCACTGTGTCTTATTTTGAAAAACTCCTTTGAAGAGTGGCATAAGTTACACAAACTATATATACCGTATTGGCCCGAATATAATACATTGTTTTTTGCATTGAAATAAGACTGAAAAAGTGGGGGTCGTCTTACATTCGGGGTCTAGACATTATACCCATTCACAACCCATTCACTAGATGGCGCCAGATATCTTTAAAGCGAATGCTGAACTTAACTCCGTAGGCCAAAGCGAACCCCTGTCACGAAGAAGAAAAATAAAAAATAGCGGTGAGAAAGAAAAGAGAAGAGAAGAGATAACAGAAAATGGAGAAACGTAGTGACAATCTGGAGAAAAGTGGGTCGAAGATCGGCCAGGTTAAACGGCAGCTGAGAAGTTATGATGCAAACTTCAAGATGATGGTGATAAATGTGGCAGAGTCGTCAAACAATTGCAATGTGATCGAATATATTGAATATATTGTTATAATCATTTGTTTCAGATGCACTGTAATTATTTTCTGTATAAAAATTAAATTTGGTGTTCAAAAAGTCTTTTTTTCAAACTTGAGTCTTTGAAAAAGAGGGGGTCGTCTTATAATCAGGGTCGTCTTATATTCGGGCCAATACGGTAGTTAGAAGCCCATGGCAGGCGTTTTGGGGTTCAAAATCAATTCGATGACCATGTTTTTGGTTTTTATGTGCAATAAAATACAATTTTTCCATTTTTGAATTTGACTCAATTTTGCCCCAATATGTCAATATAAGTTATAGGGAAATAACCATCTCTTCACATAGCTGAAGTTGTGCTGAAGATAAACATACCAAGCATGGTTATGTTAAATCATTTTTAATGTGGTATAGAGAGACAAATATCAAATGTACCAAGAAGAGGCCAAAATAGGTCAGGGGTCTAAGGGTTAAATGACCTCAAATAGATTCATCCAACAATCTATTTTCTTCCACCTATTTTCTTTTTGATATGCTTCTTCCGCTTTTTGCAGGTCACAGGGGTTGCTGGACCAAGGCAGTGGGTACATTATGGGTGCACCGCAGAGCCACACAAAAGAAAAAAAAATCACGCGTACACTCACACCCATGGGTAATTCACCAAAACTTCACGTTTTTGGAGGTGGAAGGAAACTGTAGAACATGGAATGAAGCCACATAGAGACTGGGAGAACATACAAACAGCTACCCCACAAACAGCTACCCCACTTCATCACTGTGCCGAAACTATAGATTGAGATTTAAGTTTGTAAGTGTTGACTTACAAACAATTTAGCTAAGGACAGCCTGTCAGAACTTACTGTGTTCGTAAGTTGAAGACTACCTGTATTCTGACCACAATGAGTAAGATTTAAACATCAGTGACGCTTTTTCTGAGCAGACATGGACCTGTTCTTCAAGCTTGTTGTCAATATTTATTAAAGTGATTAAAAAAATGAAAATATCGTTCACATTAATTAATTAATCTTTAACCACAGATTGCTAAATTATTTTTTCCATTAGATGTTATTGTCTATTAGTCAGAGCTGGAGGGCTCAGTGTATCAGAAGTCACGGTGTTATAGGATTTACAAGCATGTATAACCAGATGTCCAGTAAACCCATTTCTGTCTGATCTGAAGCAGTTGCTCTTTTACTTTAATATACCCAAACACCTACACATCCACTACTCACAGCGCAATCGTCTGGAGATGAGAAGAGAATTATATCCAGTAAATCAGTGCCTTCTGTTATACTATATATTGCCATGTTGCTTAGAGCAGCAGATCTAATTTAGTTTGCTTTTATCTTCATGGTTTCTGACCAAAAACAAAACAAATTGCCAATGTTGTGTGGAAATAATTAATATTAATTTTTTGCATTACAATTGTGTATACATTCAGAGAACACTGGCTAAATCCATCTGTCTTACCTTTGGAGCATCTGCCATCGCTTACAGGGTCGTCCCCACCACGAGTCACGGGGACTTGGGGACATCTGTCCCAACTGATAGAAAATACGGATAGGGCCATCCATTCTGTTAACGCTCCACTGAACTCTGCAGTATATTCACCATAATTTGTTGTAGCATCCCGGAATATTGCTTTGCAGCAGCTCAGACAAAGTCAGCTGGTTCTAATGTGTCCCTTTTTGGCCATTGTGCAAGCATATAATTTGATAAACCCCCAGACACAATGTCTATGCTGCATCCTGATAAATGTAGGTAATATGACAGGGGACAGAGGATTTCCCTTACAACAATGAACAGAACTTTGGCTATTAGGATGATTTGATATTTTACACGGGGTACACTTGATCTGCAGGGAATTTATTTTGCGCACGGTCAGTGCAATGTCTGACGTTTTGTTAAAGAAATTGATGCTTATATAGTCTGTTCTCATTCTGAGCTTGTTTTTGAATGTGGAAGTTGTATTAGAATATTGCTCAGGCAATATCCATTCGAATAGTTTTGCAGCTTTAGATGCATCAGTTATATTTCAGGGGTAAAAATAGAGTTACAAATATACAGGTAAATGTTACTTTGTTCTTTTTACATTCTGCATCAAAGCGGTGATGTATTGCAGTTGTCAGTGTTCATGTGTTCGTCCATTTGTTCATTTGTTCGTTCGTCCACCAAATATCTTCGCAACTGTTGCAGATAGGAAGATGAAACATAAAGCACATTAATTAGGAGGCAAAGGGGATGAAAATGAGATGATGACCTTGACCTTGAGAAAAGTAGGTCACGGTCAAATTTCAACTTTTATGCACTCAGGAACTGGATAGGATAGACAGACGAGAGAGAAGGCCAGTGTAAGACCTTAGATCAAAGATAGTGCTTTGATCTACCTATGCACTAGCTTTGATCTATGGTCTTACTCACACTGCCCTTCTCCATATGCACTAGTCTATGCACTAGTTGGATCATGGGCTTTTATTAAAGACACCCCCGAATTTTTAATTTGGGGGTGTCGTGGAATGTTGCAGTCTGTGACTGCCTATTTCCTAGTTTTTTTTTCTGTTTCTGTGTCTCATGCTCTTTCATTTGTCCCATCCAAAAACATTTTTGAGTACATACATGTTATTCCTGATATCTTTTTATAGATTCTTGAAAACATAAATTAGGATGAAGTGAGTGAAAGTGACCATGCAGTGACCCAAAAGCTCACTCAGCCATTCCTCCTTCTCTCATCTTGCTTTCTCTCTATCTTCTGAGGCTAAACGAGTCAGCTATTCCTCATATGGTAAAATATGCAATCTGTGCCTTCCAGTCTATGAGTGAGTTTTGGGTTAATCCTCATGAATATGTGACTTTGTCTGCATGAATAAATAAAAACCTGCTCACTGGGTAATTGAGGTGCTATGCCACTTACAAACGAGCCTGCTATTTGTAAGTTGGATTTCTTTCAGATCTAATCTGGACCAATATTTTTTTATTATCATTATTAAAATTATATTATTGCATTATATCAAATGTACACTGAATCATTGGATTTTGCCTGGAGGACTCTGGAAAAGTTTTTCCTTTTTCATTTCCTTTAATTTCTAAGTTTGAACAAAAGAATGTCCCAACAATGAGTCGTAGCAGATAATATTGAATAAAACATTATTTAAAATGATTTTACTGGATTTATTAAAATAAAAGCTCAAACTCAATTGGGCATTATTCCACATATAATTGGGTATTTGTACTATATCATATATTATATTTATACTATATGTTTAATCTTTTCAATACAATAGAATTTGCAAAGAGGTAATATTGGATTTCAAAATCATAATTAGATAATTAGAGAACAAGAGAAAACAGCAAGAAAGATGTCCAAGAGGATGTACATCACGGATGGGCAGCCCACAGTAAGGTCCAGGTTTTTTTTAATTTAAAGAAGCGTCAATTATAGATAATATCCTGATGTTTGTGACACATTTTATGTGTTGATACCTTCTTTATAATCTCTTTGTATTTTTTTTTTCTTCCAAAAAAAGCTGTCCTTCCAGAGAGGGCTTTGTGACAGAGCACTTAAATTTGCCACAACAGCAACCCTGGTAATTGAGCCAATATACCAAAAAGGTTTCAACATGTTGGAACCACAGACGACAGGTTACGAAAACATTTACAGACTGTAGTAAGAGCAATTATATACATATATGTATATATATAACAGGAAAAAGTACAAAATCTTTATATTTTGTAATATTTTCAATGAAATACATACTGTATTTTTTTGACTGTATTCACTGCATACTGTATTTTCTTAAAATGTACATTTTAACTTTAGACAAAGACCTTAAACTGTATAATTGCTGGGGATGGAAATAACAAATATAACAGTTTCAGGTATCCAATTAAAACTCTAAAACTATAATAAAATTGATATTGATCACTATATTGTAACATAGATGAGATTAAACATGAAATGACAAAATCTGAAGTAGGAAATCTGATCAATGAAGGCCATTTACTGTATACTCAAATGTTAATCACATTCCCAGTGGAGTGTCATGAAAACAGAAGTACATATCAGTCATGGTGCCGCTCAACCACTGGTCAATAACATCGACAGCAGTTAACACAGCAAGCAAATAAATGTTCCACCACAACACAGTACACACATAACCAGACAGCCCCAGAACTGGCCATAATAACGGTTCCCAGCCCGCCCCATTACACCCACATGGCATGCTGGGAAGTCCTCGGGCACCATTCTCCTAGACACGCTACACAGCCCCCTCCTAGCCGGTTAGCTGTCCCCAGCAACCCCAGCGTCCACCACATAATCCTAGAGGTGTGAGGGAAGTCGACGCTGCCGTTGGGTCCTCCTTGTTCCCTCGGTGGTGGGACCCGGCAGATGGGTAATGTGAGGTGACTCCAGGTCCTCTTCCGCAGGGGGCACCAGTGGCTGGTAGGGTGCCAGCCGGTCCCGGGGAGCACCACGACTCTGTTCCTCCTGACCAGTCGCACCCGGTACACCACGACCGACACTCTCTCAAGGACTGTACAAGGGCCAGTCCAGTGGCTCATCAGCTTGGGCGAGAGGCCTCTCTTCCTCTCCGGACTGTAGACCCACACCAATGCCCCTGCCGTGAAGTCCTGACCTCTGGAGTGGGAATCATAGGCCCGCTTCTGCCGGCATCCTGCAGCCGTAAGTTCCTGCCTGGTGAGCTCATGCACATTTCGGAGCCGCTCTCGAAGCAGGTAGTAATAGTCCAGCCCAGGAGTACCTGCCATTTCTGGTTCTGGAGGTGGCCCAAACACCAGGTCCACAGGGGTGCGAAGCTCCCATCCAAACATCAGAGCTGCTGGGGTGCATTTGGTAGACTCCTGTACCACAGTCCTGTATGCCCACAGGACCAGGGGTAGGTGCATGTCCCAATCCCATTGCTGCTGGCTGGTGAGAATGGCGAGTTGAGTGGCCAGGGTGCAGTTGAATCTCCCCACCAAGCCATCGCTCTGCGGATGCAGCGGTGTGGTCCGGGTTTTTCGGATACCCATCCGTCGGCAGACCTCACCGAACACCTGGGCCTCAAAGTTGTGCCCTTGGTCGCTGTGAAGCTCCTCCGGAGCACTGAACCGGCAGAACATCTCGTTCACCAGGCACTTGGCGGTGGTGACTGCACTCTGGTCAGGCATTGCATAGGCTTCAGGCCACTTGGTGAAGTAGTCCATGGCGACCACAACATAAAGATTGCCTTGTTCCGTGAGGGGAAATGGGCCCAGCATGTCGACAGCCACGCGCTCCATGGGGGCCCCCACCTAATATTGCTGCAAGGGTGCATGCAAGCGCAGGGTGGGCCCCTTTTTGGCAGTGCAGGTGTCACACCGGTGCACAAACATTTCCACATCATGACGGCATCCCGGCCAATAGAACCGTGACCTTAGGCGATGGAGGGTCTTTGTGACCCCAAAGTGCCCTGCTCCCAATGAACCATGAACCAGCTGGAGGACAGTATGACGAAGGCTGCGGGGCACCAGCAACTAAAGCACTTCGCGGCAGCCATGAGGAGTTTCTCAGCAACGGTGCAGGAGGCCACCCCGTACGGTAAGCGTGGACCACTGGGAGTACAAGGCCTTGGTTTCCGTGTCAAAAGGAGAGACTTCTGCCCAGTTCAGCCTCCGGCCCGCCTCCACCCAGTCCAAAACACAAGTGAGAGCGGAATCCTGGCTATGTCCATGATGAAGCTGCTCAGGTTCCAGGTATGTGAAGCCCAATGGCGTCAGGGGGTCTCCTGCATCACTGTCCTGCTGATGGATTTCTCAGGGCAGCCACCCGGGGAGTAATTGCGCTTCGATCCTCAGCCCGCTGGCATGGCCGACAGTCAACTTCCACGCACGGGCGTAGAGACAATGCATCAGCATTCATGTGCAGTCGCCCCGGCCGATGGCGAATCTCGAAGTCATAATCCTGCAGTATCTCTAGCCATATTGCTAGTTGTCCTTCTGGCTCTTCAAAATTGAGAAGCTAGGTGAGCGATGCGTGGTCCATGCGCAGGAGAAATCTCTCCCATATAAGTTTGGACGGAAGTGGCGAAGACCCAGGACGACAGCCAGCAATTCCCGCCGAGTGACACAGTAGTTCCTCTCCGGCTGGCTGAGCAAACAACTGAAATAGGCGACGACCTGTTCACCATGGTCCCCTTCCTGAGACAACACGGCACCAACTCCTACATTGCTGGTGTCAGTGTCCACGATGAATGGTCTCTGCGGAGCCGGGTATGCCAACACTGGTGCCCTGGTGAGTACGGATTGGAGTTGAGTGAAGGTTTGGGCACAGTCCTCATTCCAGCAAAACACCTGGCCCTTCTGTGTCAACCGGTGCAGGGGGCTGGTCCTTTATAAACCGCCGGTAGTATGATGCGAGACCCAGGAAACTCCGGAGCTCCCCTACATTGCGCAGTACTGGCCACTCTGCCACTGCTGCAATTTTCGCTGGATCGGTAGCCACCCTGCCGCACTGACCTCGTGCCCCAGGAAGGATGTCTCCCACTGGAACAGATGACACTTCTTGGGATGGAGGCGCATCCCAGCCCGTCAAATGGCCTCGAACACTGCTTCCAAGTTGTTAAGTTCAGCCTCAAAGTCAGTCGCATGGACGAGGAGATCACCCATATAGACCACACACTGCTGCCGAGGGATGTTTGACAAAACCCTTTCCTTCAGGCGCTCAAAGATTGCTGGGGCATTGCACAGCCCGAAGGGCATCACCCTGAACTGCCAGAGTCCCTGGCCGATGGAAAGGGCGGTCTTTGGCCGTGCATCTGGTGCCCACTTCACTTGCCAATAGCCATTGCAAAGGTCAAGAGTACTGAACCATCTGGGCCCCGCCACACAGTCGAGGGCATCGTCCACCCACGGCAGCGGGTACGAGTCCTTCCTGGTGACCTCGTTGAGGCGTCGGTAATCCAGAAAGATGGCACCGCCAAGTGCCATCTTTCTTTTTGACCAAAACCACCGGGGCTGCCCAGGGGCTTGTGGAGGGCTCAATCACTCCAGCCTCAGCCATTTCCTTGAGTTTCTCCTCTGCTGCAGCTCGCTTGGCCAAGGGCAACCAACGAGAATGAAGACGGATGGAGCATGACGTACCAGTGTCGATGTGATGCTGCACTAGATTGGTGTGGGTGCAGTCCTCATCTCTAGCCGCAAAGATGTCACAGAATTTGCCCAAAAGTCCTCTCAGCTGGGTCTTCTGATTCTGCTCCAACCCGTCGCAGCTCCAGTGGAACAGGTCATCTATTGCCTGCTTGGTCTCTTCTGACTTTGGTTGTGGGGTCTTTGGTTGTGGTTCCCGGACCCGATGTGCTCAGGGTCACCGTCGTTAGCAGCTGGAAGCAGGGTTGGCTCTTTGGTCGTTGGGAGACCCGCCATAAGCCCGTTTGCCATTGTCGGTGATGTGTAACCTTTTCCTCTTTTCTCATCAGCTGTATGAAGCTTCACAGCCTTGGTTACCAGTTGGACAACTGCTGCTGAGACGTCCACCACAGCCTCCCATTTTCCTAGCAGGTCCAGTCCAATAATGCAGGGTTCATACATCTTCGCTAGCCAAAACTGGTGGTCAGTGACATGGCCAGCGACTACCACTTGAACTGACTTCTCTCCCAGCATTCTCGTGCGCTCACCGGTGACTGTTGTGACGCAAAGCTCAGTGGGTCTCAAACCTTGAAACCTTTGGCCATCCAGCCGGGCAGGATACCCGGCTGGATCAAGGAAATGGTGGACCCCATGTCCATCAGGGCTCTGCACAGGGTACCGTCTATATCACAGTTCACAAACAGCCCATGGACATGGCCCATGCGACCCACTTGAAGTCATGTCATGGTGGGGAAAAAGGGCTCAGCGGTGGGTGACAGTTCCCCTGTTGTGCCACCCCGCTCTATTTTAACGACGGTTGGGGCCTGAAGCTTCTGGGTGACGGTGCGGGACGGTACTGTGCCATGTGTCCTGGTTCTCCGCATCTGAAACACCCCTCCAGGTTCTGTCAGACGGTCCTCTTGACTCTGCGTTGGGACTGTCGTGGAGACACGCCGGTGGCTTGACAGGTCGTTGGCTCATCCTCACTCTGTTCCACGTCTGCCTGCCACCATTTTGGACTGAGCACATGTTCCACACGCTGTGCCTCTTCCAGGGCCTCTTCCAAACACCGTGGCGCACGCAACCGGATGTGCTCTTTGAGTCTTTCGGGCTGAAGACCTCAAACAAAGCTTGGAGGGCCAGCTCCTCCTGGGCACCAACATCAAAACTCGAGTAGCCTTGCCGCGCATGATGGCGGAGATCCACGACAAAGACACCAAGGAGAGATGGAGAAATGGATGAGATGGAGAGAAATGAAATGAAATGAAAGAGAGATGGAGAGAGCTCCATTCTTCCTCTGATGACAACTCAGTCTATCTCGTGCAGCATCGATATCAATGTGTTGGCCAAAACGCTGCTGGAGAGCCCCTTTAATTGCCTGCCAACTTAACTGCTCTTGTGGCCGGAGTCTGTAAGCACCTGTAGTGCTCTGACTTCCAAGACAAGAGCAACTTGTACGGCTGTTTCTTCTGCAGACCATTTGTTGACCTGTGCTGCAAGCTGCACTTGGACGAAATAGGTCTCCGGTGATGCTTCTCCACTAAATCGTGGCAGTTTCATTGCATTGCGGTTGGGGCCTTGACCAGGGATCCTAGCAGCTCCGTGTTCCTCATTTAAAGCCACATGTGAGGGTGCAGTACCTTCCGGAGCCAGTTAGGGGCGTGCTGTACCTTCTCCGTCCATCCGGCTCACAGTCCTCTGTCGTCCTTCCTCCGCTGGTGGTTTCCGCTCACTGGCTCCACCCGGAAGGTTCACTTGTTGACGTCCACTAGAAATCCCTTTCACTGTCTTGCGACAGGCTCTTTCCATGGCTTCTATGTGTTGAATAAGATCCTCGATGTCATTCATCAATTCCGTCATAGTGTAACATAGTGAACTACATAACAGTCATGGTGCTGCACAACTGCTAGTCAACAACATCGAAAACAGTTAACACAGCAAGCAAATAAATGTCCCACCACAACACAGTACACACATAACCAGACAGCTCCAGAACTGGCCAAAATAACGGTTCCCAGCCCGCCCCATTACACCCGCACGGCATGCTGGAAAGTCCTCGGGCACCATTCTCCTAGACACACTACAATATATATTTATGTTGGCAAATCATGGATTGCGCTGGGAGGGCATTGCATTTGGGACTAAGTCAATCAGAAGTTAGATTCGGCTCTTAGAGGTAATGGTAAAATGAACACACACACACACAGTACTTCAGAGGCAGTTGGTACCATGTATTAATGTGTGATATACAGTGAAACCCAATATTTACAATCTGCAGAATAAATTAAATCAACTACTAAAGTGCACTTAACATTTCTGATGCATCATAATATTCAAAATCAGTCAAAACCACACACAATATTCAATTCATGAAGAATAAACACACTGTAATTGACCAACATGTACACCTCAATTGTAAAGTCCAAGCTGTTAATTGTCCATTGGCTAGAAGCCGTAAGGGGCAAAGTCGTGCGTGCGTGTGTGTGTGTGGGTGTGACAGAAGGTGAGGTGGGGGGACAAGGCTGCCAGAGCCTCCTACCAGACCAGGTAAAGCTTTTCACAAGGGTGTCTCGACTCCAAGTCAGGGTCCTAGCTCACCATCAATTTGATCGTGTCCTCACAGGCACTCCGAACAAGTCCAGAAAAATCCAATGCACCATGCGACCAACTTAGCGCTCCCCGATGCGGGTTGTTGTCCGTAGCAGCTCCTCCACCTACTTCTCCTCAGTTTTCTTTATCATTTAAAGTCAGATCACCAAGCATTAGCCTGCGGACTAATCTGATTAATTCATTACATCGGCTGCTCTCGGAGCTTCCTGCTCTCTCTCTTTCTCTCTCTCCCTCGACGTCGTCTTCTTCGCTGGCTTTTTATTGGGGCGACGCCATTGGCCACCGCAACCCCACAGGTGAGTGCGTGATTTCGCCACTCTATGTTACCAGAAGTTGCATACTAGTGTGGGAACGTAATTGGCTGTGATATATTAATAATAAACATAAAATAACCATTAAATATTAATAATGAACATAAAATAACCAATATTAATTATGAACATAAAATAACCATTACATTTTACCATATTAGATTTTCATCCCGGTTACAGGAGCATTTTGGATACTACATCGATTGTCCCATTCCAAACGGGAACCATAGCTGGACAGACCATTTGTGCTAGCCAGCTAGTTTCACTCAGAATGCGTTGCCGTTTTCTGTCTTGTTTCTGCTGTTTGGACTCTGCTCAAAAACCTGAAAATTGTAGGAAAAGTTATGACACCCTAAAATTATGCTTACTGTGGAGTCCATGTATAATTATTTTTATAGTAGATGCCTTACGCCATATTGTTCACGTGATTCTTTCTGACAGATGCGCCGTGATTGGTTGGGTGCCGTGATTGGTTGGGCGCTTGATTGACAGGTAGTGGGTGGAGCTGGTGACAGCGTGACAGCGTTAGACTTTTTGAAGTGAGCTTATTCAATATACAGGTGGGGATATGATCTAATGCTACCCCATCCATGCATTTAGTAATGTGTGATTACTAAATGTCGTGCCAAATTTTTGAAAAGCACTGTTATATTAAGTCAAATTTAAACTAATAAACAATTTAACAACCTCAACAGATGGATCAAGACACTGGTCTCCACTCTAACAAATTAGAAGAAATCAGTATGTAAAACTGACATTGAATACATGTCAGACCACAACTATAAATGTAGATGGTGTCTTGCTAGTGTTGCTGGAGCTCATTATTTCAATATTGGTGTGACTATACCATCTTGTATTTTCTCAGGAACTGACAGAACAATTAACTTCTGTATCACTGTTGCATTGCTCCTTCTATCCTGGGAGACAAGTGTTATATTGGTCAACCATTTAAAGAGCATTTACAGTAACAGCAAAAATACACAACTATTACAATACTTGCTTCACAAGATCTGATGATGAAAAAATCCTTGATGATGTAATTCTCTAACTCAGAAAAGGCTCTGTGAGCTTTAAGCCCATCATTTAACAGCAGAATACTTTTCTGGTGTTTAAAATTCTACCAAACCAAGCCTGGAAAAGTGCATTGATTTCAGTAGGGTCCTCTTTTGCCCACCCAGCCCCTCATGCCTTGTGCTTGACCCACTTATTTTCTCATATTTCCTCTTTTTCCCATTACAGTTTTGCTTGTACACCACTTTTCCTGGTACAGTGGGAGTGCGTACAAGCCAAATACAATTGCAATGCATACTCAGTATCTCTCTCACTTTGTGTCTCTCTACGACTCACACACACATACACACATTTTTTTCACTCACTAACCCAAACAAGTTAGGTGGCAAAAACTCAGCTAGCCAACAAATAAATCATGAGACAAATTGACATGGATGTCACTGGACAGACTGTCTTTAAGGGAATTGTTAAACACTGCAGGTGCTCAATGAATTTCTGCCATGATGGATGCCATATTGACAAAGTGCTGAGTTTAAACCAAAAACTTAATTAAAAAAATAAGCTCCACACAATGTTTTGTACTGGGTATATGTACTTATAGAAAGAATGTGATATAGTAGCTATTCTTATCTGATTGAATATGTATTTAATTAATCATTATCACCATGGGGATACAATGTATGATGTTAGTTTCCATTCCAAATCTTACTGTTGTTATGAGATGTGAAGCCAAAGTTCAAGATTTGTGTGCTCACACTTTATGGTTCAATCATTATGACACAACTTGACCACTCACAACAAAATGCAAAATAGGCTCATTGACTTTTGTGGACTGGTCAGATTATTGACAAATATTTCAATAAAGATTGGTTTGAACGCTCCTCTTGGGAAATAAGAAGTTTGTTTGTTAGCTGGGGGCTTACTATTCACACAAGGGCCATCTTGATCATCGCTGCCATCCTGTGTGCAGGAAAGTCTGAAAAAGATAAGCTTGTTGGGCCTTGTGGGACACTAAGAAGTGGGTTGTAGTTTGTCGATTTTGCAGACAGACTCAGAGCTGAAATGTTTTATTGCATAGTATTTAGTTTGTTAACAAGCCACTTTTTGGCATGCATAGCCAGCGTTTAAAAAAACGGTCCAATGTTTAGGTACTTAGTCTGCTTTAACTATGCAAGAGTCTGATGATGGTCAAATTTATGACATTTCCTAAAGCCAACAAATCTATGAACATGACTATGAACATGACTATGAACTATGACTATGAACATTCCTTGCTCCCTCGTGTACAATATACAACAAGCAACAAAACTGAAATTAATTATGTGTGGCTAGAAAATGTTGTCACTTGCAAAATTTCTTACTCAAAGGTACTGTTGCTAAAATGAACGTACGAGCAGAAAGTATTAAATACTAGATAGCAGAAGCAGAGACAACCTAGAGCAAAAGTTGCGTACGAGAACAGTAATATCCATATTACTATTCATTGTATTTTGCTATCTCACTTTCCCATGTTACTTGGCACAAAAGTAACACATACTCAATAAGATCTAAACATTAGTGGGCACATGTTTTCAAGGCTGAAGCAAAATGGGGCTAAGCTTGGCATGTCTACATGCAGCTCCTCTGTCTAGCAGGAAGTTGCATTTGTACACACACCTTATGACTTGAGATTAAACACACTGTAACTCAAACATAATTTAAGAGCTACACCAAGAACATCTCAAATCTCAACAGTATTAATTTCACAGAAACTGTTTAAAATAAATATGTATTTGAAAAATACAGAGAAATGTGCACGACTGAGAAGATGGTGTGTTACAATTTGCAATTTACAGTCATATGGGCAGGAACAGGAACGGAGCAATTAATCTCAGTCTCATACACTAAAACTTTCACAATGAAATTTGGACAATACTTTACTGCATTGATGCCATAAAGTAACACAATGCAATGAGTGATAAATTCCACATGATTGCCATATTAATGCTGGAAATTCATCATCTGCATAAAAAACAGTAAAGTTGTAATATTTTAGCTGCAGTATTACAATAATGAATGTTAACTATGAATTAATGTAGGACATGAAGAACAAATGTAGAAATCATGTTAAATTATGTAAATATACACTAATTTACTTACATAAAATTGTGATCATAATGGTACTTTAAATTTGAAAACAATATTTTGACAAACCAAACTATCTATTCATATCTTAATTATTTTATGCTTTGACTTAGGGTTACAGCTGGACAGTATAGAAAAATTGCGATATTTTACTGATGAATAAGCTGCCAAATAATTACAGCAAATTAACAGAGAAAAGTTCTACAACGTACGACTATCCTTTTACCGCATCAAATATTTTTAAATTATTGCATACCTGGAATTTACAATGACTGCATAGAACCTTGAACACATTCAGGTGTATTATTTTTATAATTTGTCTCTCTCATACACACATACACACAAACACACACACACGCACCCGCACACACACACACACACACACACACACACACACACACCTGCAATTCTTTTTAATCCAGTGTGAAGGTTTTGCTTTTATGTAATGAAGCAGAATCCCATCTCTTGCTTGAGGCAACCACACTTGTATAGCTTGAAGCCTTCCACAGCACTCCTCTTTCCAGCACTGGTTTGGGATTTTATGTGGTCATGTGATAAACCTAAGATCTGTATTTTTCACCTCATTGGAGGTACATGAAAGATGAGAACATTTTTAGTCATTTCCTCTATTTTATAAATCCAAGTAAACACTCACTGAAAGTGAAATCTGCTCTTCTTAAAAATGTGGGATAGCGGGATGATTTATTATTGGGAAAAAATGTTAGTTATATAAAATAAAAAACATCTTTATCCATGTGTGATAATAAATCTTGCATTTTATCAAAATATATCAAAGATTAATCAGTTCTTATATATATTATTTATTTAACTGGTGCTCTGATACTTTTATTTTGAAACTACTGGCATGTAAGTGTTGATTCAACATACTTTATGGTTTCTTATGATGGTTGCATAACATATCTTATTGGGGTTGAATGTGGGCTTGAGACAGGCCTATGGAGACTTTTTTTTCCTCCACTGGATTATCATTTTTAAACAGCATCCTTGGGACTTTCCAGAAAGAGCATTTTAAATGTTGAAAAAAAATTTACCTTACTAATTTTTTTATTTTATCAATTTATTTCCATTTAAATTTTTAACAAAAGTAAATGCTGCTCAGTTAAATGCTTGCCCATTTGTTTCCAGTACCTAAACTTTACTGTCTAGTGAAAATAAATAATGTGGCTTTGACATATTCCCGTTTTTCCAATCTGAGCCTATTTTCAGCATATTGCTCTCACTTGTATGCTTTTCACATGGACTGTCAACAGAATGATGCACAGACAATACTTTTCTCTTGTTTGTTTTGCTATTAATAATGAGGGAATAACGACATATCATAACCAGAGCTAATCCAAAGACGTATTTCTTTTTTTTTTTATGGAATTCATGTAAACTTCCTCTTACAAAAGGAGGCCCAGAACTGATCTGACGAGTTACTCCAAATGTTTATTCTTTCTTTTTTTCTTTTTTTATTTCTTTTTTTTTTTTTCTCAGAAAGCTGCCAGTGATCTTTCCATGGATTTCAATGACAGTATCAGATAGGCATCCCACTTGGCTGGGATGGATTCATGCAGTTACTATTTACTAAGCAGTGCAAACTGTATGTAGCCTAGCAAATCCTTGAGCACAGGGTGCAATCTTACATTGAAATTATAATTCAGTATTATTGTGTTAATGACATTTGAGATTTTCAGTCTAATTGCAGATATAGACTACTTCAGGTGCCTTTTCTGATTTTCCCCTCACAGGAATATTTGCATTTTTTAACAGAGGGAGGATTTGAGCAAAGAGTGCGATTGCTCTCTTTGCTGGTTAAATGTTTAAAGAAGACATGCAATTTGAATTGCTGCAGAGCTCATCAATATGAAATTGGATGACTGGAGGGAAACAAAATGTAAGGAGGCAGCTCGGCACTTGCCATGCCCAACTACAACATTTAAGGTGGAAAGAAATCCTTGGGCTACTCCAGCTTTTGAGGGTTTTCCATGATATCAGTAGCTTAAATTGTTTCAATATAAGGGAGAGTATTGGCAGGGTGAATAAATCTAGCAAGAAAATAGACTTGT
The DNA here is from genome assembly GCA_013358685.1 of Antennarius maculatus. NCBI lineage: Eukaryota > Metazoa > Chordata > Actinopteri > Lophiiformes > Antennariidae > Antennarius > Antennarius maculatus. The sequence goes on along the minus strand of CM023614.1, from coordinate 15,124,311 downwards.
ATTCCAAGAAAGAGAATGATTATTAATTTATAAATACTGTGGTTGAAAAATGTGCCAAGATCACTTATTGATTAACCAAACCATGTGAATTGTGTGTTTTTAAATTCAAAGGATGAAAGATTCACTGTTCCAAAAAGTTATATTTCCATACAGCCAAGGCATAACATTACTTAATGACATGAATAAATAGATTGGTTAAGCTTAAGTTCTCTTTCCACCTTGAAAAATCTTCATTGGGCCATTGAATTCAGAATGCATTGAAAGCCTACTCATGGTGTTCTGCCCTCAAGTCCTTCTGAGGAGGTTTGTTGGAAGCAGTTTTTTTTTCAATCTCATGGTCTGACAGGTAGCTTGTCAATAATTAAAATTTCCAAATATGATATGATTGTGACACAGAGGGTTAAAGAAGAGATAGTATGAGGTACAAGAGGATGTTACCACCAGACAAAGGTTAAGCTGAGTTTTGAACATGTTGTCACCTCCTTGGTTTTCATGCTTAAGCCAACCCCAAATTTGACTTTTGATCAAGCTGTGTCCTAAAACAAACCTTGCTCCATGGGAAGAAATGATTTGTACAAAGAGACAGTCAGAGTTCAATAGGCTTTCTGTTATTGACTCATTCACCTGATAAAACACAAGGTGGCAGGGTGAAAGGGAACCATTTGCAGACTTGACAGATTCCATCATAGATGATTTGAGCATACTTGAGTGCTGCTTTCTCCCTGCTTTCCTTCTGCCCTCTGCCAGCGGTGGGGTGATAAATCAGGCTTTATTGGTCTTCCAAATGCCTTAGAGTTCAATCTGTGGGAATGGCTGTTAAAATCCAACAAAACTTGACCAGGTCCATGTAACAAGCTCTGACCATTCTACAACCACAGTACAGGCTTAACTTGTATCAGTCTCTAATATACTTTGCCCTGATAAGCTGCTCCCTAAGTTTCAGAGCAACAACTTCTTTCCATCTCTAAGTTGCAGAGGAAAACTAATATTTCTCCCTGCAATTGAGTTCATGATCTGCTTTGACTTGCTCCCTGACTTTTCAATGCTTTTTGCAGTGATGGAAAAACAATAGTTTTTGATTTCAGGCTCCGTTATTGTAGGTTTTCCTAAAACCACTGTTTAGTTCACTCGATGTTAGCCATTACACTGTCCATGCCCTGCAGCCAAAAGCAACCAAGAAAAATAAATAAAATAAAAAAGAGAGTGAGACAAAAAAGACACAAAGAGAAAATGTAATCAAATTGTACAACATAGTGCACAGAATATTATTTTCTGATATCTCTGTGAAAAAAAAACTATCACATTGTTTTTCATTATCATTCAAAGTCGATCTTACCTTTTCCTGTCATAGTTCCAACATTCAACGTCCCTACTCTCAGTCCTATACTCTTGGCGCTCCTCTTCTCTTTCTTCGTGCGAACGCACTTTCCTCCTCTCTTTCTTCGACCAACAGTAATCCAATTTCCACCGGCGCCCTGTAGGTCAACAGCGCCGATGGCGGTCGTTGTTAACCCGGGCCTCGACCGATCCGGTATGGAAGACATAGGTTTGATTCGCATCTTTGATTTGGCAAAAGTTTTATGCCAGATGCCCTTCCTGACGCAACCCTCTGTATTTATCCGGGCTTGGGACCGGCACAATAAGACACTGGCTTGTGCCCTCTTGCGGCTACATTAAATCTTCTAACGTCCTCTTATATATACATATATATATGTAATATATATATATATATATATATATATATATATATATATATATATATATATATATATATATATATACTATATATATATATGTGTGTGTGTGCGTGTGTGTGTGTGCGTGTGTACACACACACATACTAAATGCTGTTTTGCATACCTACAACATTTGGTACAGGTAGTCCTCAACCTACAAACACAATTGGTTCCGAGATGTTGTTCGTAAGCTGAATTGTTTGCAAGTTGTTATTTATTATATTTCAATCTGTAATAATAATATCATCTATAATAAATCGATCAATCAGTCAATTAATCAATCAATCAAACAACTTGACTTATAAACTGCTTAATCACATCACCAGACAATTCAAAGTGCTTTTACAGAGAGAGAAACCCAGCAGAACAGAAAAACCACTACTACTCTAAATATGAATGTTATATTTCCTAAGACTTACCAGAAACAATCACAGGACATAAAATCAACGCATAAATGAAACAAAATACTCTAGTACTGTAAGGTAACTTACCTTCAGACTCCAAACCTAGGGCCACAGACAGTACTGGTATGTGTGTCAGTAGTTACCAGGCCTCACAGAAAGAATACATAACTTACCTTATTTCTGTTTTATTTATTATTTGATTCTGAATGATACGTATTATGTTTCTTTCTTCCACATCTGTCTATGAGTCATCCTTGACACAGAAGGCTTCTTAAAGGGGCCGCTCTGGCTGGTAACACAAAATACAATAAACTGAAACCCCCAAGTGAGCAAAACAAACAAAAAACAAATGTCTTTGGAAAGTTTCTTTGTGCAGGGTAAAAGAACCAGTGAGGAGACAGAAGAACCTATGACTTCTAAGAAAAAGAAATAGCAGTTTTTATGCTGGTTGTACCATTTTATTTTGTCGCATTTATCCAGCACACCTTAAAGGCAGGTCCATGAATATATTGTCTGACTTTAAACTGGTCCATGGGGACCACTGCTTTAGACAGAAGGAAGAAGAAGGAGTTATTATCAGTGACAGACAGAGTTATCAAAAGAGAGGTTGTCGTGTTTCTTTATGCTTTTGACAATATTGCTAGAATTAGCCTTTGCTTTCTTCAGCAACTATAAACGGTAAAATAACCAAGCCTGACGCGTTGAGATTCTCACAGAGACAAAAACAAGATGGGGTGATGAGTGTGGAGAAGTGCATATCCAGCAGTGCTCAATGAGGGTTGTGGCAAAAAGGGGAACTATAGTTGTCGAATGTTCATAACTTGGATGTTTATATCTTGAGGACTACCAAAGGTTAACTTTAACAGTGATTTATCTGGCTGAGATCTAGATGTGTGGATGATTCTGGTGTCCAGTCTTGATTCAAACGTATAACTAACATAACTCCTTTGCTTCCATTGTTCACCCCAGAGACATACCTCGTGTCACATGTAGAGACTCACTGGCACACAGTGGCCTCCAAAGAGAGAGAGATACAGACAGGGAGAGAGAGAGGGAAATTTTGATTTTTGATTTTTAACATCACATTTAGTCATAAAAGTCAAATTACAAAATAATCACGTTGACACAAAATCCAAAAGAGATTCACGTAAAGAGGATTTTCAATATCACTGTGCGTTTTCTGAAGAAATAAGCATCTAACCTTTTAACATTTATCAAACTAAAAAAAAACAGACAGAGACACCATGTGTTGAACCACGGCACCACGTCCACTCTCTGTCTCTGGTCTCAAGGTAACCACTCCACATTGCCACATTGACTAGTATGTTTTGGTGCACATATAGACACCAGGCTTACACACACTCACACACATAAAAACTTGTAAAAAATTCAATATCAACTTAGTTGTTTTTGTGTAGACAAAGCAACACAAGAGGGTCCCTTGTGTCAGAAGTTTTCTTCTTCACTAAAGATATAAAACATATCCTCTTACGAATAGAATAATATTTATAGAAAGGACTTTTTTACATCAAAATTCAACCTATCCATTTATAACTAATCAAAAAACATGGCCAGCCACTTAACTTCTTTTGAAAACTGAAAATGAACCTTGTTTTTTTCACATTTCTACTTTTTAATTCGTTCATTCATAGGCCTTACAGAAAAGGCAAACTGATGTGCAAAAAATGCTAACATGACCTAAACTTGAGTGGCTGATGTCTCTTTACTTTGATCATAACTGACAAATTTGTAAATGTGTGAAGCCACATTTTTGCTCTGCCTCATCACATGCATGTGTGTGGTCATATGTGTTTGTAGAGTTTGCTGGTGGACTGGCAATCACAGTGAATAACACAGCCACATGATTGTGTACTGCCCTTGAAAAAAATTTATTCCCAGTCAGGCTCAAAACTGCTCGAAGCCTGTCTTGCCAAGCTGCTATTTTTCTCATATATTCTGGAATAGGTGGACAAGAAACTAGTACAGTAGGACATTTATTCTACAACCTTTTCAAACATACAAAATGTGAATGCAATGCTTTGACCAACTGACACATTATAATATTATAACACCATAAAAGAAACAGAAATAAACTGCATATCATTTTATGTCAAATGCATCATCAAATGGAATAAATGTTTTGGTACTGTAATCCAGGGTTTGGTGTTATTTTAATTCACATGTCAGCTGGTTGGGTCTTTTTTTCTACAAGCATTTCAGATCTGACGTGCTTTTTCTTCTTTCTAAATGCCACTGACAGGTTGTGACATGAACACTTAGGTTAACAGTATTCGACCCGTCATACTGTGTTTGTAAACAGCTTACATTTTCTTCTCTGAGCTTAGAGGAAAGGAGGTAAAGCCTGACAACATACAAAGGTTTTTAACAAACATCCCCACATGCATACATAATGCCCCATTTAAAAAAAAAATAGAAAAAATGTTGCTCCATTTAACATGCATTTCTCTGAGAACCCAGAGGTTACCTTCTGACCACAGCTTTTAAGATCTGCCTGCACTATGGAGCAATCCTGAATCTCACTCAATGGCAACACAGTTCATCTCTCTCCCTATCTATTGATGAGGGGAAAAAGTGATTTAGCGTAATGAGATTATGTCTCCTGAGGAATCAAAATGTCCGTGCAGGGTAATATTTTCTCCAAATAAATCTGTTTCATTATGAAATATCTTTAATCTTTAATATTTGCAAGATGAACTTTGATTCACTGGTTTAACTTCGGATGCCATGCACTGGCTACACCTAGTACACCTACTGCGACATGTCATGTGGATATTGATTGATGTAGCTAAGTAGTGCGATTGCTGTCTGACACAGAAGCAGACATGGCTGGTAGAAATCCCATGGATTTCTATGGCTCAAGCAGCTTTAATTCATCAGCAGAATAGGAATCCCTTTGGTCCTTTGGGAGCGGCACTGAGGATACATCAAGGGCAGGTGTGAAGAGACAGGTGACCTATGACCATTGTCTCCAGCTACCTGACCTTGGAACGAGATTTCTGTCTCCAAGCTCAGGCTTAACTCTTCCTCATTTGATCAATTTAATGATGCATAGAGGGTTGGACAGGAAGCTTTGGATAGAAATTCAATATCCAAATCTAAGTGACAAATGCGTGCCTTGTAACTGACCTCTCACATTTTCTACACATTTTAGAAAATGTCTCATTCTGAAATTGTGGAAGAAATCAACTGCTTGAATTGAAATATTAAATTTAGTGAGAATGTTGCACTTACAAGTGTAAATATTGATAGGAAATTGGGCAGAAAAAGCTAAACCAAAAGATCTTAGCAGCAAATTTAAAATTATTGAAATGCATATCTATTTTCTTTTATTTTGTTGTGGTAAATTTGCACATATTCTTAAAATGTTTTTGAGCATTTTGTTGTGTTCCAAACAACTTGACTTTTATTTTAAAAGTTGTGGGTAGTAATTATGGACATGAATCATGTCCACTATAATCTATTGATAATTTCAAAAACTATGGTGACAAGATACCTTTTTGTCAGTGTGTACTTTTAATTTCTCAAGGACATGAACCCTGACTGAATTCAAGCATGCTGATATTTTCAAAGTCCTTGTAAGATCCTTGAAGATTTTTAATCTGCACAATTTTTTGTATAGATGAGGAAGCATGTTTATTTCTTTATAAATATTGCTGGTATTTTAATGAGTACTCAATTGTAAAAGTCTTAATTGTTTGCCATAAACCTTTACGTCATAATCCTCTACGACTGTGAATATGTAAAATATCAAATACCAACCTACTTAGAAGCTATTTTATCTCTGGATGCTCCAGAGTTCTTTAAAATACATCTAACATTTTATTTTTATGCAATATGTGTATGGGCACTAGTAACTAGGTGTTGAATGTGGCTAAAACATGAACCAGGTGGTGGTTTGAAATTTCTCACCTTTGGAAGAGTGAGAGTAAGCAGATGGCAGGCCTTTAGGGTCCATAGCACATTGTCGACGAGTTACAGACCAGAGGGGAGCGGGATGGCTGACAATCTCCATCCAATGGTTCCATCTGCTGAATCCCAAGCCAGACCAGTGCATGCTGACATGCAAACCCAGACACTAACATCATGATTCAGAATTATACAAAAGGTGAATGGCGAGTAACTGTTAATCCTTACCACCCTATGAGACATGGTCATGTTTTGTGAGTCATAGTCATCATCTCTCTCATTAAAGCTCAAAAGTAATGAGTGATGCTACAGCATACTAAATTAGATGGTCACTCAAAGAGGATTCAAGTCGGATTTTCTACGTTCAGTGCAAAGCAATCTCCTTACTGTTTCCAGAACACCTATTCAAAGCCCCTCTGCCTGGCTCTTTGGGTGATCTAAAAAGAATAGCCTTAGAGAGAGCAAGCAGCATCAATTGTTACAAAACACACGCAGAGCTTGTCTTTTGTCCTGTTGAAACAAAGTGGTTTGTCATGTTCTGTACATTCACCAGGTTTCAAAATAGGCTTTCATTACAATAGGGTTTGTCTAAATCCTATTGTGGAACAGCAATGCAATATTCTCAGAATCAAATAGAGAGGGAATAATGCCGTGTCTAATTGCAGTTCCTTCACTTTATTTTCTAACTGCATCTAAACTGGCTCCATTCATGCCCATGCTAATCACAACATACTCTGAGCTGCAGAACAACAGCCAGATATAATTCGTGCATATTAGGCCTTGGATGATTTCTTCAAAGCCATCATTTTGAACTACATACATACATTTAGTTGTTTTCAATTACTATTCAATATGTCTCAATAATTCGGGGCTAAAGGGAAAAGCAAACATTATGTTGCTTCATCTAGCACCACTGAAACTACAACCAAACTAGCAGCAAACCTGTCTGCTCTCTGCAATATCTGCTGCTTCCACTAAATTGTTTAGTCTATCTGTATGTGATGAGAGGTCAACTGATCCGCAGTGCTTTTACCAGAAGCAGGTACTGTAAGATATCAGAGCGTCTGTCTGTCTGTCCGTCCGTTTGTCTGTCTTCCCTCCTTTCATCTATATCTATTGCTCTATCTCTCTATGTATGTATCACAATAATTACACCCTGCAGTCTGTATATCTCGGCGGATCTCTGACCAATGCCTCAGCAAAGGGTTTACTGCAGCCCTAGTACTGATCCTGTCAAAAGTAACCAGTCTATCGGGGTGACTTTATGCACTCTACTAGTGGATAAAAGCAGAGGGGCTGTTCGATTAATTGACAATCATCATTAATCACTCAATCATCTTGCAAGGTAAAACATCAACTGCATTCACAGTTGTGATAATCGGCGTAAATATGTTATGGATCTGTAGCAAGGTTAATTACTGCTGACTTTAGTGGCAACAATATGATTTTTTATTTAATACAGAGAGCCAGGTTCAGATACATGACAGTTAGAAAGACAGAATATTTAATAATTTTCTGGTTTAACTGCTGATATTTACAAATAAGAACATGAGTATTGCACCATGAAAATGAGATGCACAGTTTTGCCCATCTCATAATTGCTTTCTTAAAGACCAGCCTTGAAAGTAATTAGAGGTCGGTGTAAAAATACTAACCATTTAGATAATCAGCCTGCCATTAACAACTTAGGGACTGCAATCTGTTATCAGCTCACTCTTACAAGGAAAATACACTCTCCCTGCTTGATTTTGCACACGATAGTTTTCAGGCACAGAGTGTTGGTGCATTGATTAGTCTGAAGGTCACCATGTAATGCTCTTAGTATATCCATGGCCTGAAAAGATGTCAACTAAACATAATGAATGACCTCATACGTTTCAGCCACACTGTTTTTATCAGCCCTGTTGTATAGACGAAACTTGTCCGACAGGTTCTTTTTTCCTGAAACAAATGTCCTTTTATTTGACCTTTAAATATGGTCATTGACAAACTTGTGATTGAATGTGAATTTCATTGTGGAGAGAAAGTCATCTTTATTGATCAAATTAAGAGACAGGTTACAGAAGGGGAGAAAAGGCTGACAGGTGTATTCTGGTGAATATCCCAATTATCGGACTCCATCTCAACTCAGGGACCTTTCATTTTTCATATTTCAGTCTAAATTACCTTCACTGGATAGGTCTGACCTACACTGATGAGCACATGTCAATGCTTGATTTGAGCGAGACTGAAAACATACAAACCACACAAAGATTGTCAAAAATGTTCAGTCTGATGCTGACTTATATCTTGCACTTATTTTGGACTATAATTTGGACAATCTTTTAGATAAGACGCATCTCTTAGTTGCTACCTGATATCTTTACTGTTGGCAACAAATAGGCAGTGTTGAAAATAACTGGATAATGTGCTCTCAAACACCACAACCTTGACAGCTTTAAAGAAAAAAAACAATACTCGGAATCATGGTAAGTCATGCAGTTTTATTTATGGTTCATTTAATTTATTTACAGTTTTTCAGCTTCAATATGTTTTCAGCAGAATTCATGGATCATTTTTCCCACAAAGAAGGGAGACAGCGTCCTATTTAATTTTGTTATTTCCTCATTAATCCTGAAAAAACATCAAAGGCAGAATGATTTAATTAACAATGTGGAGTCTGTGTACAGCCATCTGCATTTTGCAAATTATTCTTTGCCGAGAATAAGAGACTTATCAGGCCTATACAGACATTGCTGCACACCTCAACAGAAGTTGTGTTGACACAGGGAAGGGGAAACTACATGTCTCCCCCAGACAGAATTATCCACTTCACAGGTATTTTCAGTTTACAGTTTCTTGGTTTCAAAATTAATACCCTTTCTTCTTCTGCCAGTTGAGTTTGCAGTTCTTTGTTGTGTTCTTTTTGAAGTGTGGACTGAGTGAGGGATAGATGGAATTAAGTGTTTCATGTGGAATATCATTGTGATTTTTTTTTTTTCTTATAGCATTCTGTTCCTGTAATTGTTTTTCGGAAAGTGTTTCTAGGAAGCTGTTTTTTAATGATTATTCCCCTCTTGCCACTTTGGTTTGGGGGCTTTCAGTTTGTTTATCACTACCCGTGGCTAAGATGTATAATAACGTCCATAGAAGTGCTCTTAACATGCTAAAATGAGTAATATTTCCAGTGAGAATTGAACTGAAATCACAGCTGGGGCATGTTCACCTCTTCAAATGGTAATTGTGCCACCTTGTCTATAAAGACACTGCAGTGCGCCCTCGTTCTTTGCGGTTAATGCGTTCCACGAACCACGATTAATGAATTCCGCGATAGGGATACAAATTATTTATCTTATTATTTATTGTAATTTAAACGTTTATGACCATCCCCATACTGATGTTAAACCACTGTCTATCTGTATTCCCTTTTCCCACTCTTATTGACTGTTTAAAGTACTTTTGTGTCTCACGTACAGTAAGTCCAAGACTCACGGAACCGAGCATACGGTATCACGTGACTACCTACCAAAAATCCGCGATGAGGTGAAGTTGCAAGCTTCGATGCACGAATGCGCGAGGGCGCACTGTATATTAATAAATGAGTGGTCACAATGAAGAGGATGGAGGCCAACATATTCCTCACAGTTTATAAAAATGACAGACTTTTTCAGAGGTATAGTTTGTTTGTTTTTCCCAATGGTCTTACAGTACAGTAATGTAGAGCAGGGTTTTTATCTGAAATCTTAGTGTAGGATTGTCTGATTCCATTCCCATAATGAATCATTAGCAGAATTGACTGGGGTCATATGCATGCAATTTGGAAAATTTGATTATTCTCAAACAAATGAATGATTGATCTAAAACTGTGCTTTCCTTAAGTTTGACTTTGTCTCTCAGTGATTTAAATAAGATAGGTTGTGAATGACAGTGAATGTTTGGTTGAAGAATAAAATAGAGGTAATGAAAGAAAAAGTATAAACTTTATTGTAGGAATTATCAATACATGACCCCTACATCCTCATTAATGCCTTTTTCTTGTTGTCTGAAGAACTTGCAGAGGTGTTAGAATCTAAATGAACAGGACACCTGAACCTGTCCTCTCAAGATGAAAATAAGACAGGAAAGAAAGAGCAGGTGAACCACGAGACGAAAGTGAGAAGGGGAAAAGAATAACAAGCGAGAGTGGAGGCAAAGATAGAAGGAAAGGCAGAAAATGTTGTTTTTTTCTTGGGATGACACCTCTAGCCAATTCAATATCATACTGAAGTTTTGTTGGAGTGTTCCTACCCCTGCTTGACATTTCTGGGTTACAAAGTACAAAATACATCTCACAATTATCATGTTTCACATTTTTCCCACATAAATTGTTGGCTTTTTATCGTTGAAGGGCAAACATGTTCATGGACCCTTGGATATGAAAGCAAGATGGACCAATGTCTTGTCGATAGAAATGTCACATTTGATAGAATCACGTTAATTACAACCATGTGCTAAATTGCTCTTTGGTGCCTGTAAATTGTGTTGGCTAATGCAATGCTTTATATGACATTTACATTCTGGTTACTTTTTTTTTTTTTCATGGGACAATGAAGAGAGAGCACGAGGTGCATTTTCATTTATTTCAACAATCACGAATGTCATCAATCAACATTAACCATCAGCTCTGAGCTATTGACTGATGATTCACCAGGGTAGAATCTCCTCCCATTCCAAAATGAAAGGCTGTGGCAGCAGTGGAAATGTGAAGGCAGACACTCAGTTGATTGGCACCTTATTGAGTCTAGCAGGGGAGTCGTTGATTGCACTAGCTGTCAATATCACATAATTGTTTTTCTTACATACATGATGCCCTCCATTTTTACAGCAGGGTCTGCTCTTGCATTTGCCTGTATGGGGGAAAAATAGTAGAACTTAATTTTCATACATTATAGTACATAAATGTGTAGCTGCATTTACCATCCCATTCGAGAGAGCCAAGAATAGTGTTCGTTAAAGAACCCTTACCCAGTATGTCATCATAACATTGAGATTCATAACCCATACTGGACCGCTGTATTATCTGCATATTGCTGTAAATCTGTCCTTCACAGCTACTCAAGTGTGCATCAGAGAGGCCAGTTATGCCTTGAAACTTTAATTTGGCTTCTTACAATTATTATGTTAACTGCATTGCTGGAATTCCTATGCTGAGAATACTTCCATCTTCACATGGGGTGGACGCTACACAACGTGTATTTGTGGAAGTCATGCTAGAACTGAGTAAAGTTTTCTCCCTGACTGGCACCCATGAACAATCACAGCTAAGAGTGCAACCTACCTCTCTACCCCAAGGTGAGAGGAGAAACTAAGATTTAGTTGAAATTGAAACTGTCTCCCTGATAGTTTGAAATAATTAGCAATATCAGAGTGGGGAGTGGAAGAGTCAGGGATGACGAAAAATAAAGAGGCTATCAGCGCAAGATAAAAATGGCACACTGGTGACAAGTCTTCAATTCTAGAGAATTGAATGTCACCGTGATTGACTCTAGATGTCACAAACTCAAACAAGTAATGCTGGAGATATGATGCTAAAACTTTGCCAAGGGTTTAGAAAGATGACCAAACATTTTATTTTCTTAGACAGGACTAGTATCACTCATTCACATTCTCTGATCCCCAGTCTATTGCACTCACCCTTTAATTGCTCATCGAAATGAAGTCCCTTGTCTCTGGCAATTTATGGCAGTATTATGGATGCATGGCTCCCAAAAAGTTGTTCCCACTTCCCACCAGTAAAACTAAGGATTCACCCTTCAGCCCTATAACATTTCAGAAATCACATCTGCACAGCACTACATTTCTGCACCAATTTGCGAAGGGTGAATGATTTGTATCAGTGCTGCTGTCTTTTCTCATAGTGAATAGGAAAATTATTATAGCAATGGGTATTGGTTCCTTCACACACTGAATTACATGGAGACTGAGTCTGTTTTTCTCTCTGTCACATATTGTAACTCTGACACATACACACAGGCCTGTACACAGTAGATTGGAATAAACAGGATGCAGAATGAAACTGGCAATGATGATGTCATCTCAACAGTTGTGGCTGTAATGGAAATAGAAGAAGTTCTGGCAGTTTTCTCCCACATTTGCACAAGCACTTAGACATGTTAATGGCATTTAAGGCTTGCTTTATGCAAAACCTCCCCTCTCTGTGTGCCATCCCCAGGCTCTGCTAAGATGTCAGATTTGAAGCCGATACCAGATGCCAGGCAGTGGAAAAGAGACACACTCTTGCCTCTTTGTGGGTGTGTGTCGTGTTATATGAGGATGAAACAACTGATACGAAAAGGATGGCGCCCCAGGACAATAGATTTGTGTCCTCAGGGCCTGAAAGGCACACACAATCAAAAATGTGGAGTGTTAATATCTGATAGTTATCGCTCTAGGCTAAACAGCATAAAACACATTGAGGTCAATGGGTTGCTTTCAGTCTCTAAAGCACCATAGCTGCGTGGTTATTTCCACCATCTCTTCCTCTGTGGACTGATGTAGCCACTGGAGCATTCTCCTCATCATCACAGATAGAACACAATCAAGGAATCTGTTTCTTTCTGTTTCCTTTCATTTTATTATGACTTTCCCTTCTCTATGGTAGCTTTTTAGAAGAAAATAAAGGAGTTTGTTGGTGTATACTGATTCGATATAAAACATTCAGTCATTCATTCATTTCCAATACCTGCTCCTTCCGCCGTCGCGGGTTGCAGGGTTGCTGGAACCTATCCTAACAGACTGGGTGCATGATGCAGAGTACACTCCAGGCATGACGCCAGTGCACCACGGAGCCAGATCTAGACAGACAAACACGCACGCACACACTCACACCCATGGACAATTTCAAACTGGCCAATCCATCTGAAGTAACGGTTTTTGGAGGTGCGAGGAAGCTGGAAAACCCAGAGAGAACCCACACAGACACGAGGAGAACATACAAACTCCGCGGAGAGGCCTTGCTGTGCGGCGACAGCGCTACCCACTGCACCACCGTGCCGTCAGAATTAAAACAATAACAAATCAAACAAATATATACAGTTTTAGTCTCTCAGTATTTAAATGGAAGAAAACTGAATTCTAATATGTTATAAAGGAACTAGCAGGAACCTGTGGAAATTCCACAATAAAACAATATTATTCATTTTTTTTCTTTTTTGTCTTCGCTGTCACAAGAAAACAAACCACTGTGTCCGACGAAGCCATAACAGCTCTGTGTGTGTGGGACAGACAAACGCGAAGACAAAGGCCGCTTCGTCATTACGGTCCGGCCATCTGGGTAGACTTTGTGAGTTAGGTCCTGGTGAATAAAGCATCGGGGTTCCCCACACGACAATGTGAGGTCCGTCACAATCAAAGAATATAAACCGCTATGTTTGACAAAGCCAAAACGGCTCCGTAAGTGTGAGACATGGACAAATGTGCAGACCGGAGCTAACTCGGCTAGCAGCCCGAAGTTCCGGGTAGACGCCAGAAACATGACAGCGTGAGGTTTTCAAGTGAGCTTATTCAAGTATATAGGTGGGGATTGTATGTAAACTTTATTGAAACTCACATTATCCATCCAATCATTTTCTTGACGATAATGGTCATCTCGTGTTCAGCTGCTATATATATACAGTATATCAATTCCAAAAGTTTGAGTTTTAGTGCAGAACCATAAAGTCACATGTCTTTCTCTTGTGTTGAAGGTAATAGCAGTTTTATATTTGCAATACTGCATGCAGTGTCTTTATACGACATTTCAGTAAAGAGACACACTTATGGTTATTTAGTTTAAAAATAAAAATGCAATGAATGGTTTGGCACACTTTAAGTGCCATTCAAAACATCGGCAAAATTAAGCTTCCAATATGCTGGTGAAAATAGAATTCAAGAAGATTTAAGAAAAAAATAGGTAACAAGGTTTTCATTCATTTTTTTTATCACAGATTTTAAAGGAGTTCTTGTTGCATTATTTATGAGCAATGCTTTTTTTTCTTATTTTTCCTGCACTGCAATTTTACACACAATCCACCCTCTGCATGTCAAACCATATCTGTTGCTCATGCTGTTATGATTGTTGGTTGACAATGCCAGTGCTTGGTGCAACCCAAATAAAGTATGTAGTGACAGCGACATTAACACGAGCCTCTGAGCACCTCTGTGATTGTAGTGAGAGTATTCCTGTAGGCAGGCCCCAGAGGACTAAAAGGCATATATGTGAACTTTCAGAGGCTGTTTTTTTTGGTGGAGGATTGTGACAGACATCAGCAAAACAGTAAAGCAAAGCTGTGATTTATTGAATTTGCTGCTCGAGTCTGCTTTCATATTTTTTGGCAATACATTATGTTATGTATTTTCTTCTGCTTTCAGAAACATGGCGATGCAGATGAATTAGACATGTTAAGCAAAAACAGGTCTTTCCCTGAAAGCCTTTTCTTGATAACCCTTTTTATACATTCAGTGGACTTATCACACCATATAAATAGGACAGAATTCATTATTCAGGGGAGGTTTTGGTGAAAAATTAATAGTTGTCCCCAGAGGAGGGTCTGTGGCATTCTGAAAAGGGAAACCTTTAAAGCGTATATGCACATGGGGATCTGGAGTGTCTGGCCCTAATACTAAAACCTTTGCCATGCGGCACTACACTCAGATATTGCAAATATAAGTTTGCAGAGCACTAATGACTGTGACTAATACAGCCCATAATAATGTTTCAGCTGTCTTCAACATATTTTGAAGATATTGAAAGAAAAGAAATAGAAAGGAGAATTGCGTGTCAGCCCCTGACACTGACACCTCGTGCAGATTACAATTTTCAAGATTGCCTAGTAGGACAAAACACTGGGGCTAGAGCTTTCTGACAAGAGTGACTACTTATTTTGTGACTGCAAATGATTTCAGTTATAAATACCTCACTTTACAATAAACAACACCATTAAAAACACAACAAAAATTGTACACTAGGTTCTCTTCTCAGCTCTGCCATATAAGAGATTGCAATTTTTAGCACGCCTCTATCACTCATGGACTGAAATCATGCCGCCGTCGGTGCTGAGTGGTTTTCAGCCTGCCAGTTATCAGTTGAAAGATGGGCTTTGCGATGCCTTTGTATCCGCTTTCTATCTGCTAGGCCATGGAGGCAATAACAGTAATGTATGGCTAAGGGAAAACAGAGCTAATCATCAATGACTACAAGATATATAGCATATGCAGTGGCACCTTGTTTATTACCTTCTCCTCTCCCCCTGCCTAATCCATCGGCTGCAGAGACAGGCTGCCAGATACAAGAGCTTCTTCAATGTTAATTTGATTCATTCTTGTTTTCCATAATAATTGGGGGCAATGGGTCAATGTGATGAATTTGCTTCTTACATGACACAGGATGTAGCGCAGTGGCTGCTGTACAGTTTGTCTCTCTTGTCTCTCCTCCATCATGTAATGCAACGAAGGAACTTTTTTATTATCTCTAAAAACATGCTGTACTTTCACCAGTTCCTTCAAGAAGTTTGATTCATTGAAGATCTGTTCATGTATTGCATCAACTTCTAATTTGATTCTGTGAGAAAAGTTAACTGTTTGATGACTGACATTCATATTTTTTGATCACAGTCATTTCTAGAAATGGTGTTCTGTTAAAATTTGTGATAGAACAATCTGATATTCTAGAAAATAGAGGTTTTTTATTCCCTTTAGTCTCAACAGCTTTGAAATATGTTCCCTTCTTTTTTTATTTTACGCTCTTTATTTTCATTTCCCAGACTGAACATTATTTACTCAATATGGAAATGTTCAGACATTCATGCATGTGCTTTGAATTTTAAGGTTGATTCACATTTTTGTAATCTTTTAAATATACATTTATGTATTGCTACCTTGTCGCTGACAGCAAACCTGCAGTATATACACAGCACCATCCAGGGTTACTCAAGTACCGAGAAGAGAGAATGAATCACTGCATGTTCAAGTAATTTTAAACAGACACAACCACCAGTGTATATGTATGGATTTATCCGTCTGTGTTTGTGTGTGTGTGTGTGTGTGTGTGTGTGCGTGCGTGCGTGCGTGCGTGCGTGCGTGCGTGCGTGCGTGCGTGCGTGCGTGCGTGCGTGCGTGCGTGTGTGTGTGTACTTCCTTGCCACCCTGGTGTACACTGATTGCAGATTGTTATGGTGTTTGCACCTCTCATCTATCCAGCCCATGCCGAGTATTTGGTCAGGCCTGATTGTGTTGATGGTGACACTGGCATCTTGTCCTCAAGAGGAGCAGCACAATAGTAGTACAGGCATAATGAAGCAGATGCAATCAACCAGTGTCACACACTAAAAGTCAAGTATCACGAAGACAGATGTTCTGTGTTCCCAACTGAGCTTTTTTGTGATCGAAATTATGTGGTTGCAGTTATTGATGTAAGGGCTTTCCTTTTTTGTAAGCGTTTTATGCAATTAAAGTGTGTTTTTCTTTCACTGACAGCAAAGGTGACTTCATCATGAAGGAATTTACATTAAATTAAGTTGTACATTGTGCCGGTGGTGTCTATTCTCAGGGAAAAATGGCTACCTCAATCTACAACATACTTTTAATCAATAAAAAAAAGAAAGAAGCAAGTGTCTGGCAACGGTTTGTTCGAAAGATCCTTTCTCTCCTTTGTGCACTTTGTCCTCTCTCTTTGCTTTGTCATTTGTTTTGGTGTTCTAATCTCAGCCAAGTCAATAATATTCTTTGTTGTCTGAAATTGTGTGTCAGGAACAAAAAAGTCTCCTCCTTTTGTTGAAAGTACCTGTCTGTGACTTTTCACTCTCTCTCAGACTCCCAGATAAAGTAATCATTAGATGTTGTTTTCTGCCTGCAATTACTTTCAGTTACAATGGGTCAAACACTAGGAAAGCAAAAGAGGTCAAGAGCAGACAAGGCTAGATGGATTACAGGCGAAGAACTGTATAGGTCCCACAAGTGCTGATAAATACGTATGTGGCTCAGAGACTCGCCATGTTCAGTGGTGTCTCAGTAAATTCATCAAAAGTAATTAGTCTAGAGTATATATGGACAACCTTGGTCCCCTCTTTGCTGCATCACATTGTCTTTTTTAAATAAAGGCCATTAATTGAACATGGAACTATTTGTTATGGAATTTGTGAAAAAGAAAAATTCCTTGGGTCTCAGTTTGTATGGGTCCACCGCCACTAAATGGATCTTAATGTGTTTGTTGGTGAGGTGAAAAGATGCTATTATTGTGGGTCTTTCATTACTATTTGGCAACAAGCAGTTGTTAGACCAGGATTTTTTTTTATATCTATGGTAAACAGCTGAAGACCAGCTGTATGAAATATCTCCTTCAATAAATGATATTAAAATCTCATTGATAAAATTCTGTATCCTTCTCCTCTAGGCTTGTTATCTGGAAAGACCTCAATGCATGTCAGCCTTCTAAAAGCCTCCACTGACCTCTGCAGCTCAGTTGATTTCTGCCTTTCAAAGAGCATGTTCCAAGATTTTATTGCTTCATAGAATATTTGCATCCTCCTCTGTGCCCTTGTCAGTCGTGGCAGTGACAATTCCTCACTGAGGGATTATGCTATACCTGCTTCTGATAAAAGTGAAGAAAATATTTTTTAAAAATTATCTTTCGGACTCACTGACATAGAGACAAGTTATTCCCAGAGAAATGGCATTGTCTTAAATGGTACATATTCTTTGTTTATTTTTAGTGTGTGTGTGTGTGTGTGTGTGTGTGTGTGTGTGTGTGTGTGTGTGTGTGTGTGTGTGTGTGTGTATGTGTGTGTGTGTGTGTGTACTTATATATATATATATGTGTGTGTGTGTGTGTGTGTGTGTGTGTATATATATACACACACACACAAATATATATATATACATACATATATATATTTATATATATATATATATATATTGTACATATATAAAATATATTGGGATTTGTAAGTATATCATTTTGTATTCTTTCAGAAAGATTCTTGCACATCTAAACTTTGGACTATTAATCAAAATAATAATTTGGCATTATAAATTCAATCTTCATGGTCGCAGCAATGCTTTAAATGTTTCTGCGTGCTGTTTTGTATTTCTGTCTCTGTGAAAATCTTTCCTTCAAATGATAATCACAAGAGCTGTGGTTCAAGTAATGTCATCTCTGACTTCAGTACAACACCAAGGCTCCATTATTATTAATGGCCACCAATTTGTTAGTCCAGATAGCATGTTTGGTGTGAGCATGAGGACAAGTGAAGTGATAAAATCTTTGTAATCACAACACCAATTATTTTTACAGATATTCGTTTGAAAGGATCTCCCATGCTCCTCCTGTATTTTAGTCTCCATCCACAAATGAGACACACAGTCATGAGCCACTATCTACTGTATTCAGCCTCATCTCATCTATTTATGCAAGGACACATTATATTATAATGATAATACTTTTGCACTCTGTAGTAGTACTCCATGATGGGCTCACAATTTAATGAAAGGCGAGTTCTTTATTTTAAACATCTGATGAGGCCAATTATATGCCTCTTTGTGTTTTTGTTTTATTTTGTAGCACCATTAAACCTATTGAGTCCAAACGAATTGACTCTGAAAGCAGAAGAGCTGTAGGGGATGGTAAAAGGTTTGCTTCAGCTGCTTAGTTGCCGGTGTGTTTGAACTTCTACACTTTCATGAATGTTGTGGGAAGAGAAAAGGTTTCAACCTCTCTAAGTTTGATACACATTATATTGGAAAAGAAAACTGCTGGGCAACAAATAATATTTCAATGTTTTGCTGTAAATCCTACATTTAAATGTAAACACACTCAACTGCAAAGCCCTGGTCTTAAAACTGTGTTTAAATAAAAGCATTATCAGTAAATTCCACTTAAGTCATCCAGAATAAATGTCCTCATAACATGAAACATTGTGCCTATTTGAATATTGAATGTAATGTATTTTAATTCAGATTTTAGGAGCATTGAGGTGAATGCACTTTTTACTGCTTTAGATACTTAACCCTAGAGAACCCACACCCATTTATTCTTACAGGAAAATTATGTGGGTTATACCAGACCAAGTGGACCATAGAGAACACATTTTTCAGAACAATAGTTTTTTCAGAACAATAATTTTTATTACCATAGATCCGGTTTGTTACACATATGTCACATTGGGCCTAGGTGATATACATATTCCCCATTTGAAAATAAATAAATCTGACAGTTTTTACTGCTTGCTAACACAAAAGTGTTTTTTTTATTTGCTTTTCCATAACATATCAAAACTGTGACTTCTATAACAAGGTTTTAAAATAAAATTCTTGCATCACAAAATATGCAAACTGCATCAAAAATAAATAACACTGCCTATTTGGGAGCATTAGTAATAAGCTACCATAGCTACAGAGAACTGAACAGACCTAAAAACATAAATTGTACGCAAAAAAAACAACCTTAAATGCTGCCTTTTTGGGAGCGTTAATAATAAGCTATCATAGCTACAGAGATCTGAAAAACTGACCTAAAAATATAACTTGTGCAAAAAAAAAGCTTAAATGCTGAAGAGAAATTAAACTGCTGTATCATCAGCACCATGTCTGAAACATTTTCTCAGTTCTTATGTCTGTAAAGTATCTTTTGCCATTTAGCCTAGCCCAGGTGACAGATGAGAGTTCCTCCTTATTTTTCTTGTTTTTGTCCATAGACGGATGTATTTGGCTGCCCTGAATTCATGTTTGGTTGTGGTACATCATTCGATGTACTTGGTTCATTACTATCTGAATCACCACTCACTTGGCTCATCACTCACCCTATCTTGACTATCGGTAGACACACATTTAAGGGTATCCGTACTCCACATGTGAGCTCTCATAGTGCTCCTTTACACATGTGAAATGTTTACACAAGCTGTACTGTTTGAATGCACGGATGGGAGGTCAGTTGAAGGTGGATACGGCATTGTTCGATCTGCAGGCCAGTCAGAGGATGTGTTGATGTTGCAGAACAAAATTGCTCTAGGCTACCCCTGCTAATGACCTTGCATATGACCACAAGATCAACTAGAAAACTACAACTGTGACACCATCAGTTTTCTAGAAATACACAAGGCCATGGATAATAGATTACCTTATGACAGAGCAGACAAATAAGCCTGCAGGCTATTTTGGGTTTGAACATGAAATGAATACCATTTAATTTCTAGTTAACTGTTTATTATTTAAAGTTTTGGAAGAATTTGCATCAGATGTTCAGTCATTTTGACAGAAAAACCAAATAGATTTCACAGTTCTGTTTCAATCATATTACTACTGTTCAGTGTAGATGAATCATCTCAAATAAGAACAGAATGTCTGATCCTGGTTGTGCTGTCTATTACACACAATTGTTTGCCATTATCCCCACTTGTCTGCCATTCAAATTTCCTTGAAGGATAGAAGAAAAGTATGTTCCCCGCATCAATGGAACTGTGGCATCAGTGATGTGTGATTCCTCCCAAAAGCTCCGCGGGGTACAGTTGTTTCCCCTGAATACAAAAGACAGCAGCATCACAAGCTTGCATACCTCTGGCTGACGAAAGCAGCCAGAGCTGTCAGTGACATCACTCGCTGCGTTGCCACCCTCCCAACCCATCCAAGCTACGCTATTTCTCCTGGAGAGGCTGGATGTGAAATATTACATATAAATTTAGGTGAACTGAGGGCTCAGGTCAAACAGTTTAAAGTTGCAAAGTCAAAGATCCTCTTTCATTTGCAAAACAAGATAAATTAAAGACAAAATCAGATTTTGGTGCTGTGGACATTTGTAGCTGACAATGTTGAGATACAATTTTAAATTTATGAGTTGGACCAATTGTAATTGTTTATCCAATTGCATGGCTGTGGAAGAACTTCATGCCTACATCATTACCTAATCAATAACAGCATACACTGAAAAGGCATTACCAATTGTACAAAAACCTCCGAGGAAGATTGATTCAGGGTACAGCTGAGACTTGGCTAGGTCCTATTGTGCTAGGTCACAGAATGAGAAACCGGCATTCATTTTTGCTTTAATGAAGTTAGTGACCCTCTGAAAGGTGACACATTTACCGCCCAGGGGATTTATACACTCCTGTTCCAAGGCTCTGGTTCAATATGGAGAGGACAGATTGACTCCATGTGAGCACTCCAAATATATCCTCACAATTTATAACAGCCGATTTCTTTTTCAGACAATAGTCTCATAATTAAAGTTGACACAGTGCTATTCAATCTGCAATAGCATAGAAATGCAAAAAAAAAAATGACTTCAATGGGCATCATTTTTGGAGATTAGGCTTTTATTAGTTTTGTCAGCCAATCAGAATACAACTTAAATTTTTGAATGTTTCACAATATAATAAACAAGCTAGACAAAAGACTCAAAGATTTCTGGAGGAGAAAATCACACAGTGCACAGACCTTGTATGTGGGGGAAACAGACTGTCTCTCTGTACTCGGGTCTAAGACTGCTTAATTATTTATAGCATTCTTACTTATGCAAATATACTAAATAATTTCTACATGACAGCTTAAAGCCGAAGCCTAAAGGAGTGATGTGATCTCTGGACGAGGCCCTCTCTTTCCTTTACATGGCCTAGGAAACATAACGCTGCAGGCTCCTGGTTGCCTTGGTGCACACTGTTTTACATTCTAATTATCTGGCTTGACAGGCTTTATTGCTGAGGCTCAATGCTGAGGTCTCATCTCAGACTCATTCCACATGTGATGTCAGTGCCAGGATAATGAGATAAAATAGTTTGAGCGCTTAGCATTGCCCAGTCGCCTGCTTGGTCAGTTTTTTTTTCTCCCTTACGTGATTGCAACTTAAATGCCACCAGAATTAAGCACATTTGTTGAATAAAACCAAATATGCTAAAAATGCTCTGATAATCCTGGTAGAGTTCTGACATCTCTAGTATTTGCATTCTGCCTTGGTTAGATGTGGATGTTGACAGAGGAGACAGCTTTAAGGTATGCCACACTGACATCAATAGAATAAACAATTGTTAAAATAAACAATAAACTTTGTTAATATGAGCATTAAATATTAAATGCAGCAAAACCAGTCCTAGACACAAACATAAGCTATTATTTTAACTAATTAAGCTACAGGGAATTCCTCACATATTGCAGGTAAACAGACAGAGTCATGGGAATTCCAGTGGAAATTAAATGTCCTGCTGGTGTTCTTGTCATTATAAGTTCAAATGAAACATTTATCATTGACTTTGATTTTACTGAAAGGCTGATGTTTTATGGGTCAACTACTAATAAATTCTCAAATTTTTACTGTTTGTATTATGATTCCTCAGTTCATTAAGTACTATTGCAGCACTTTGTAAAGTCATTCTTGCTGCACTCTGTATTTTCTTATGTTTTCTTGTTTCTCTGTTTTGTAGCCATTGAGGTGAATCTACAGAAAGCCTTGGCTGAGGCATCTGAGACCTGCACCCAAGAGTGTCTAATACTGGGCCACTCTGACAGCTGCTGGATGCCCCCAGCCTTGGCCCAGTTCCAGGGTCCTGGTAACAACAGCCCCACCTCCAGCCCTACCTCCACTGCTATCACTGGTACAATGCCCACATTTAGCATCCAGCAGAGCTTTGCCCGGGGAGCCAAAGCTAACCTGGGGGGTCTGGGTGTCTTGGATGGCCGTCACACACTGGGCAGGTCTGTGCCCAAAAAGGATGAATTGGACAAGGGGATCAACCGGCCGCAGTTCTACAACACTCTGGATAGACACTGCAGTAGTAAAACGGAGGAACCCGTCAAGGTCATCCCCCTGGCAAGTTTCTCCTGCCCTGAGCAGACCACTGGAGGCAGCGGCACTTTCTTACATGAGCACCAGCTGTAAGAGAAAAAGACAGATCTGATGCGGCCCTGACATACATGTGACTCTTATCCATAAATGGGTTTTTGTCAGTGACTTTATGAAAAGTATGTATGTGTATGTGTGGTGGAATGCATAATTTCAATAGTTTTGACCAGCACCAGCTCAGTTTTACTAATGAATACACTTCATAGTGGATTTGATAGTGATGATGTTGAGATGCTATTATATGGGAAAAGGCTGACAGCTAGTAGGTTTGATAATCTTAGCTAAGCAACACAATAACAAAATTCTCTGCTTTCAGTTTAGTGATGTTTGGTTAGTGAAAAGCAAAGTATGCTTTCAGTTCATTGAGCCTGGCCTTGTTCAACTGTTATCTAAAAGATTCTCATATAGAAAAACATGCAAATGCAGTATTTATAGTTTAGCGTAAACCTAGGTAATGTTAATTACGAGGGCTGGAAAAAAATGCATCCATTCAAGTTATGGTGAAGTATTGCTTGGTATAAGAAGCAGCACAACCTCATTTGGAGGTGGAAAATACAAATTTTGTCTCGCCTGAAAGTGTTTCAGAAGTCTATTTTGGTCGGAGGACTACAGAAGAATAAAAAAAAATCCAGAAAGCATAACTAGGCCAGTAGTAGATGATACCGGTATCTTTTACTTTCCATAATTTCATCACGGACTAGTACACATCGCCTGCACACACACACGGGATGTTTTCCATATGGTTGTTGCCACTCTCATTTCTGCTAATTCTATTAAGAAAATAACACCAAGTCTTTCAGTAGCTCAGCCTGAAAGGCAGAGACAGATGTTCTTGGGAAACATATCCTTTGTTTCCATCCATTTGTTTCGTTTCTCACTTTTCACACTCAGAAACACTCAAATGATATCAGCTACAAAACCAATTATTAATATGACAGTTTATTTTTATTTATCTCAATAACACCTCGCATAGGTCTGGAAGTTTCTTGTAGAAACTATAGCTTCAAACACATCCCCTTATATCATTAACAACACTTACCGTTTCTTCTATGCTTCTGTTAATTGTGGTTTTCATACAATTCACTTTGGGTTAAACATTTAGATTATTACTTGTCATAAATGCATTGAATTTCTATAGGGTCCCATGTGTAATTATTGATCTCACTAGTTATTGTAAGGAAAGGCGTCAGCGCTTTTTTATACAGGTTGCCCCTCACCGTGGCTCTATCAAATGCGACGCACATCACTGTCTGTGTGCATAAATTATACTGATGATAACTGCTTCTGACTAACTTTCTGCTCTAACAGATTGGGTGTAGTAGCTATCTATTGCTACAGCAATTAGTGACATTGCTAATATTCATTTTCCTTTCTCGTAATATACAAGCCAGGTGTCTACATCATAAGGTGTATGATTCATGAGATTTTTTTTCTTGTGACATATTGCAAATTGTGAACAACTGAATTTGTAATGAGATGTAATATTCTTGAAGGATGGTGCAAGGCAAATTGTGTCTGCATGGTTTCAGCAACCATGCCTACTTTTTTCTGATACTTAGGGTTAGAACTTATTATAAAAATGATTTATCTGGAGCTCAGTCACATGATGACTTAAAGGAACACCGTGTCAAGGACACAGAAAATATTTATTCAGTTTTATTTCTGTAGATCATGAAAAATACAGCATAAAAACACTTAAATTAGAACCAATGCAGTCAGAGACTGCAACATCCCGCGACACCCCTGAATTCAAAATTTTACCCAGACCTACTTGCATAGGTCAAAGATCAAAGCTAGTGCTCTGACTACTTTCATAGATCAAAACATTAGCTTTGATCTATGGTCTTACTCACACTGGCCTTCTCCCTCGTCTTTCTACCTTATCCGGTGAAAAAAGTTAAAATTTGACCTTGACATAGTTTTTTCAAGGTCAAGGTCATCATCTCATTTTCATCCCTTTTGCTGCCCGAGTAATCTGTTTTCTATTTTATCTTTCTATCTGCAACAGTTGCGAAGATATTTGGTGGACAAACGGAAAGACATACGGACGAACTAACGGATGAACACACAAACACTGACAATTACAATACATCACCGCTTTGAAACGGGATGTAATAAATTTTCCAATAATCAAACCCTTGATAGAAAGTTTTCTGTTTGGGAATCCAATTCCAGCTAATTTACTAATGATTTATTTCTCCTCCTGAACTTTTCATGTCACTCCATTGTAATAATCGCACCCAATGTTAAGAAATGAAGAAATTAAAATTTTGTGTCTCTGGAAAATTTCAACAAAAGTCTTCTTCTCCTTTCCTTCCTCTCCTTCTTCTCTTTTCGGCTTTTCCCTTCAGGGGTCGCCACAAAATTTCAACAAAAGTAAGTTAAAAAATTTGAGAGTCTTTTGAAACTGGAATTCATTACCAATGAAAGGTATATATGCTTTCTACTGTAGGAATGTTCTAAATGTAACACAGCAATCCCCACATTAAGGAGAGTGACATATCCGCATAATATATATGACAATAAACACTCACACTGTTATAAAATGTGATTGTTTAATTATCTATCCAATCATATGTGTACAGTAAGCACAATATTACTTGTCTGTAACCCTCACTGTGTTTTAATTCACCCTCTGTATAACTCGTATGTAATATGTTGCAGCAGCTACATTAATTGAAAGCAAACTCCTGGAGGGAATATTGATATAACAGCATGAATGTACACGTGTAGGATGTTGCTTTTGTTTTTTTTGTTTCTACTGCAGTCCTGTTTTGTTTTACCAAATGCCCCTTAGAGATACAAATCACCGTGTTTTATTTTACTTCATTTTTTGGACAAAAATAATACTATATGAATGTGCATAAATATAATTCCTATGGGCAAGTAGTGTACCTCTATGTCAAAGGCTATGTAATGGAACAATATATGAAATGAAATAGAAAAATATAAGGTTTTCAGTTCAAAAAATTAAATTTTCTTTGTTATTTTCAGAATTCTTAAATTCTCTCTGTCCAGAACGGAAGGTAGTATAACCTACACTAAAAATCAATTTGATTTTCAGAGATTTTACTGTCCAAATATGCATCATGTTTACCATATCAACCTGCATCTTAATTTGCATGAACTCTTTGGATTTCCACAATGCATTTTGACACTGAACTAAGTGACCCATGCATCCATTTTTAGATTCAGTATCCGTATTGATGTTCTACCTGTGTTTGTCTTATGGAAAAGTACAATTGTTCCACTGTGTACACATTCAGAGTCTGTAAAGTGTACAATCCAATTATGCCTATAGGTTCACACAAATATCTACTGTCTAGTAAACTGGGTTTTGAACTGTACATAACAGTAAGATGTGGTGCAATGGTTAAAAGGTGGAAATTCACCTCTAGTAAAAACTAATGGATTTGTGGCTAAATACTGGTTGATAAAAAGAAAGACGGAAACACATAGAGGTGACGAGATGACAATCTCTCTTGTGATGTAAATGCTTAAATATGCATAATATTGATGAGAGTTTGATGAATGCTTTATGGGTGATGTTAAATGTGTGTGAGGAGGGAATGTGGGTTCCTTTGCATGTATGAGTGTGTGTGAGCACATAAGTGTATACTGGCATGCATTTTGCCAGAAAATTTTATGTACACAAATGTATCTAGTACTACATATCAAAATACTTAAATATATGCTTGTAAATTAGTCATCAGTGTGTCGGATAAAGTTTGCCTTGAAAGAAGGCTTCAATGCTTGCCAGCAAATCTGTACTGGTCAGTTAAAACTATACAGTCTGTGTTGTCATGCCTTTGTAAGATATCTCATTTTGGTCATTGAAAAAAATGACCTCCATATATGAAATGATTTCTCTTGTCATTGAATTTCTCTTGATCCATTAAATATTGAGTCCTCAAAGTATACACAGGTCGTGCGTGTCCTTTAGTTGGTTGTTTGCTCTGATGTTGAGTTTTCATATTAGTAATAGATGTGACGTGTGAGCGTGCTGTCGCTGTACACCAATTAAGGCAATTACAAGTCAATGGTAAAAGATCTATTAAATTGGACGTGACATGTCACCTTCATCATTTCAGTAAATCAATTCAACCTTTGACATAATGTATATGTGTATGTTAATTGGGAGAGTAAAAGAAATACAACTTCTAATCAACACAGAAATATCATGGAGGCTATACTTATAAAGGAGCTTTACTTCATATCACAGCATGTCTCTTTCGAGTTGGAATTAATATGGCTATACTAAATTGCTATAGCATAGTAATGGAAATACTATTGTTTCAATTACTTCAAAATAACTGCATGCCATTTTTTTTCTTTTTATTGTTGA
This sequence comes from Antennarius maculatus, assembly GCA_013358685.1. Lineage (NCBI taxonomy): Eukaryota > Metazoa > Chordata > Actinopteri > Lophiiformes > Antennariidae > Antennarius > Antennarius maculatus. The sequence goes on along the minus strand of CM023614.1, from coordinate 15,097,080 downwards.
ATGATTTAATATCATAGGGGCCAGAGCCCTTTTTATTTATTTATTTATTTATTTTAAGAAAGTTTGGCCATTAATGTCAAAATTTGAAAATTTGAAAGCAGATATTTGATATTTTCTTGGAACATTCTAAATATTTTAGAATTCTTACTTCAATTTACAAAATATATATTTTGGATTTTATCACGATGCTATCCTGTAGCCATAGATTGCTATGCGCACATGGTACTTCATAACAATTGAATTCTAATTAATCTTGAATTGTAACTTTGCCCTCAGCCCCAACCATGTATTGAATGTCTCAAATACATGGAACCAATAAATGTCAAGGTAACAACATAGTATCCTTGAGTGGGAAAACTTCGTCAGACATTTGCAAGTTGTAAACATTAAAATCATGACAATTGTTGCCCTATGTCTCCAATTAGATGTCAGTTTTTCAGTGAAATAAAATAAAATAAATTGGCGAACAGATGTACATTATCCAAATATCTACCTAAATCTATGCTCTGAACTGAAGGGTACTCCAAAATGTTCTGCTCAACTATTATCCAAACAAGTCAGCAACATTTCAATCATTGAAGTCACAATAAATTTAGAGAGAAACTCAAACTACAGCTTTGTCATCATAACAGTTCCTCAGTGTCATCAGAATCAAATTAGTTCAGTTTGAGAATATCAAAAATAATTTTGAGAATATCACATATTATGAGGCCATAATGTGCCACGTTAGTTCTGAATTTACAGTGGCCTTTCTGTGTATCATCTCATACAGTCTTCAGTGACACTCAGAAAAATTACGTCAACTTTATATATATTTATCTGTTAATATATGGTATAGTTCATTCATCCTTCCCTGAAAATTGATGCCTTTTGGGCAGGGCAACAGCCTTCACAATCACTCTGGACTATGTGTACTTCCTGAGGCCCTTTCTCCTAAATTCTTTATACACTGCCCATTTAAGAATTTAAGAATACATACCAGTCCTGGGAGAGGAAATCATGAGTGTACAGTATAGTGTAAGGGAGCGATGTTCATAACAACAGAACATGACAGGATCCCTCAGCACCAACTTCTAACTCTGGAAATGCAAAGAGTTGCATAATGTACCTCCTAACAAACAAAAGGGCCTGACGGTGTCATCTTGTCTCAGCCTCCGCATATGTTCAGCCCGTCATCTCCTGAAGAGAGCTAGCTGTGACTTACCCTATCAGGTTCCCATGGTAATTGGCTAATAATGAGATAGAGACGATGCAGAGGATGCCAACAGTGTCAAGAAGAATGCACACCTAACCATACTAATCTGCATTTCTTCTAATTGCTGTTTTTTTTTAAAGAGAAATAACTTTGTGCACTTAGCAGTACATTCAATACTTGTTTTTCCCCATGTGTTAACAAGCCAACTTATTGTAAGCCTACTGAGTTCTCAAGGTGTCATCTGTTGAAGTGTCAAGAGAACATATAGGGATTGTCAAACAGTAGACTAATTTCAATTTGTAATTAAACTGGCCATCAGATATCTTGAGGCTGTTTAGTCAACAGCAGGATACTAATTACTATAAGATGACCTTTTGAATAATATTTGGTGAATTATTCATACTTGAGAAAACTGCTTCAGAGACATGCCAACGACATCTAAGGGAAAGCAATGTGTACACAGAGAAAATTCCCCTCAAAGATTTTAGACTGGCCATGAAAATGAGGTCAGTAGTCAGATGAAGCTGTACCTTTTTGTGGGACAAAATGAGACGGTTGAGATAAGCTCTGAAAAATGACAAAATAAAAATATTTCCACCAAGAAAGTTATCGACCAGAGAATAGACAGACTTATGTAAAAAAGAATTTGGAGAGAGAAAAATAGTCTGTCTTGGAGCAGCTTAAGAACCAATATCATCCTGGTGTGGAAGTTGATGCTTTTTTCTAATGGACTTAACTCTGCTGTTTTCTCAATTGAAAATTGTAATAGATTATTGCATAATCTTTATTTAACAATGACCAATCTTTATTTACATATGACACTGACACCTGTGCCTGGTGGTGTGGTCAGGACTTACATAATCGTGCAGGTCATCTAGAACGCAGAGCACATGGTTTGGAATGATCTGACATGACACTTGGGTGCCTTTCACCTCCTATAAATGTGCCTGGAGTTCAGTGTGATTCATCATCTGGTTCCGCAGTGCACTGATCATAATAAAGCGGTCATCAATGTGGGATGTGGCCATTGGACGTCCACTTCCATGCCTTTCTGTGACTCCTCTTGTCTCTATGTATCTCTGTTTCAACTTGCTGATAACACTCTGTGACACACTAAGCTCAGTGTTAAAGAACAAGAAGTTGTGCAAAAAGTACTAAAACATTGAACAGATGGACATGTGCATTAAAAAGTTTAGAGCAGGTCACATTACGTTCACCTTTAAAGGTTATAATGCATTTTAAGTTCATCCTCAAATTTCAACCGACAGCTGAATATTACTTTTTGCTGAATCTAAGTGAATGAGAAACTTGAGTGAGTGGACATCAAATGATTCTCAGAAGCTAATAAGCCACAAACTGTCATTTGGTGTGGTGAGCACTGTTTGAGTTATTGTATTATGTTGAGTTTATATGAACACTTTTTTTCTGTTGTTATTTTGATTATTTTGTTGTTGGGTCAGCCATCATTTAACAGCCATCAGAGAAGGCAGAATGATAACTGAAAATTCAGACCAGACATTTAAAAAAGCAGTTACTGAGTGGATATAGTAATCTGGGAAGCTTTGTGTGTTTTTATTTAAGAATATTAGCAAACATATGAAAATCTGATGTAGTCAAAGCTTTCTGAACATCTAAGATTTGGTTTTATTTTCCTAATTTTGTTGTGGACAAAACTGTAGTGTGTTGACACTAATGTTAACATCGATCAGGAGTATGTTTCTTTTGGGTTCTTGAAGTGATAAATGAAGATTTCCTTGTCAGTTGAATAGTTTTCATCATAACTTGGATTTTTGCATACTTTACACAATTTCTCATTCAGAAAATAGTCCAGCATGTGAAACAGAGGATTATTTCCAAATAAGACACCAAAATCCATTAAAATTCATCAAATAACTTGATCAGTCATTTTTAGCTAAACAGTACCAGCATCCTAACTTGCTCACACTTACCTTTGTTAAAGTGTCACTGTTAATCTACAATTGGTTTTGTAAAGAATATCATTTCTGCTGTGGGTTCTTGGTAATATTGCAACTATATAAATAATGACTTGTATGGTACAGTACAAAATGTAAGGGCATTGCTGAGGTCAGTGAAATGAATTTCAAAGTGAATAAATGTTGATAGTTTAATCAAAATACATGAAAAACATAAATTGTAACCTTATAAGGGCACTAGATGAAAAGCCAGGGTGCCAGCATAAAAATTCTAGATCCATTAATAACAAATACCCCTCTTCGTTTCTCTCAGGGTTTTCCTGCCTTAGTGAAAAAATAAATAAAAGAAGATGGTACATATACAGCTCTGGATTTCCTGATAGGTTATAAAGAGAAACTAAATTTGTATCATGCCCCTTTCGCTGTGAGGAAGTACATCAGAGAAATTGCTTCAACTGCGACTTCTTTTCACAGGGCATGGACTGTGGCTGACAAGTCCGTTCACGTTCAGCACACATGCTGCTTTCCTGCAGTAAAGGCAGTAAGTCCCTGAAGCTCTTCCTCCATGAAGTTTATTGTCAGTGTCTGCGACGGAGGGACATCGACCAAAACCCCCCTTCAAATCCGGAAGATCAAACAAAACAATACTGTTAATTCAGTTTGTTGTGCTTGTGGATTCAATATATACTGTAATCATTTTTAGAAGCTGTTTTCAGAAGCTGTGTTGTTGATGAATTATTTTATGTGTTAATGAACCCTTCTATCTATCTATCTATCTACCTACCTACCTACCTACCTATCTATCTATCTATCTATCTATCTATCTATCTATCTATCTATCTATCTATCTATCTATCTATCTATCTATCTATCTATCTATCTATCTATCTATCTATCTATCTATCTATCTATCTATCTATCTATCTATCTATTCAAATTTCATAAGGTAATGAGTGGAAGCCATTGTTTGTGGAAGCCAGAGTTTTTAAAAATATAGAATATTGTGGTGTACTTTGAAAAACTGGCATCAATACCATACATTGTTGTGTTTTGGGGCCAAACTATGCAAAAGTTTTTTATGAAAAATAATATGATTTAGTTTATTTTAAAGTAGTAATATTTCCACCAGACCTAATTTACTTTCCAGTGCATCTATTGAACAATGCTGAGCAAATGCATGTCAAGATGAAAGAGGTAACAGCAGGAAAAATCAATGCAGCAATTATGTGCACAGATAACAGACATCAAGGTGTTATTTGGAGTGACTGAAAAGAAAAGATTACTTAAGCCAATTTAAATCACGCAAACATTTCTTACATGGTGCTTCTGACGTGGAATTAAGGTCTTTACGACTCTTTTCTTTTCATGTATTTCAACAAATGAATTAGAATTATTTTCCACCATCTAATCATGAGATCCTACTTAATTCAAACCAACAGTGTTTAGCCATTTGAAAAGGTCCATTCACTTCTGTATTTGAGTTCATCTATTGGTTCAGCATTGCTTTTGGAGTTCTGGTCCAGTACTCGTTCACACTGATACGAACCGAGTGTAGTGACCGGAAAGTTAAGGAGACCTGCAGGTAACCCTTAAGTTGGTCGAACTTTTGGAGAAATCAACTTCAAAAAGTTTCCACAGCATGAATAAATTCATGGTTTTTGGTTTGAGAACTCCGAACTCACAAACATAACTTGTACAATAATGATAAAGTTCCTATTGCGTTGTTCCCACCATACATTTTTATGGGCATCATATGACAATGTGCATTCATTGGCGACAAGCACAGCAGTTATAAGAGCATTGCACTTTTGAATCAAAGAGCATTTCCTTGCTGATGTGTGTTTGGTTACCATGGTCACCAAGTTGCAATAACATATTTATGGTTTATAAAAATCCATCAAAGATCATTTCTTGAACAACAATTATTTAATCAGCAGATTCATTTATGTTCACTTCAGCGTTTTAGTCACATCTGCCGTCATAAACAACTTTGGTGGGTTTGTGTGTTTTCATTACTCCAAACTTCTCATTTGTAATTGAGCTGACACCATCCTTTCTTTGTGATCTTGGCCCCTTTGTTTTGTCCCTCGTCAGAGCATGATTTCTTTCCTTCACACGTGCAAACAAACCAATATTTGGAGGGAAGCGCTCACAGTTCGAAAACAACAGCTCAAAAGAAGCTAAGTGTGAAAACAGACAGAAAGAGAGAATGACATGAGGCGAGCATGGGAGGAAGAAGGACAGGAAGACAGAGACACACTCGCGCAAACACACACACACGCAGGCATTCACACACACACTCGCACGCACACACGTACGCACACACGTACGCACACACGTACGCACACACGTACGCACACACGTACGCACACACGTACGCACACACGTACGCACACACGTACGCACACACGTACGCACACACACACCTCCTTCCTTCTTTTACCTGCTGGATAAAGGTCACCTCTAGCTCTCCTAATGTTTGCAGGTGTGTCAGAGATCTGGATTTGATAACTAGAGGGAGTTTAGAGAGCAGACATTTGACAAGTATGACAATGCTCTGACAGCCCTCATTGGGCCATGATTAATGACTGACATCCCTGTCGCCTGTCTCCTACAGAATGCAAATGCAGCTCCAAGAGAAAATTAAGCTAATGTGGCCCCTAATGTCATGCAGGAAGTAATGCGTACAGCAAGAACATGATGGGACATTTTGCTCCTGAAACAAGGCTTTATTATAGAGAAGCCTATGGAGATGATGAGCGAGATGCCGCAGTGTAATTGAAACAGACCGGCAGCAAATCCTTCTCATTTGTAGTAACACATTGACATTTATCAGTGAGTCAAGGGATGAACGCAATCGATATTTGGAATCTAGAGTTGAAAAGTCACTCCTGACCCAGCTCCCTTACTTCATGCAATAATTATTTTCCTCTCACTTTTTAAACACATTACTGAAATAGGTCAATGGTTTTATTCCTCACATTATACAGTGGACAAGAACAGGGATGTTAATGAATTTCAAACGTTAACTCTACTTTTGGTTCTTGGAGACAAGAGCACCAAATGTTGAAGCATTTTTGCACAGGTTTGACTTTGAGCAGGTGTTCTAGGTTCAAACAGCTGGTGTCAGTTCTTAATAAATATGCATAACCTCTAAAATGCATTGACATTTGTCGTTTTGACTGCAACCACTGACTTTTTGTTCTCAAAGGCAGCAAGGTTGATGAAAGACTTTAACTGGGCAAAAGTTCAAATTAGATAAAGTGTAACACAAAAGAATACATTTCATGGAAATGATTAATCCGTTTTCAACATCCTCCATTCCCATAACCAGAATTTTGTCGTTGCTCCTTCACTTTGTCGAGTTGTTGTATGTGTGTGCTATGCACTTAGCCCTGATGTGTTTCATTCAGCTATTCAACAACACCTCACTAATTACTTTATCAAATGAGCAAGTACGTTAATGAAAGGAATCAAAAAGCACCGCCACCCTTTTCATGTAATGCTAATCACATTTAGCATTTCTACTGGAAAACATACATCCATTCTAATATTTTTTTCAACGTTAGTGCTCTTTTTAAGGGAAGTAATTTGTCAGAGTTTTGATACCGTCAAGTCATACTGTGTGTAGTACTCTCTGATTGGTCAAAAATGACACCAACTGAAATAATAAAGATAAGAAAATGATAATTACAGCAGGACAATATTCAGTCATATGTCTTCACACACCCAAACACAATGAAGGAGCAAACAGTAAACTATCAAATCCACTGAGGCAGAAGGAGGAATAATTGTCATAAACTATTGTTGGGAGAAGGGGAGGGCTTTTCATGACATCTTCCCTCTAATGGGACTAAGTGTCAAAAATCAGCACAGCTTTGAAAAATCACTGACATTACAAACACAAGCAATTATGAAAAGTTTGTTGTTGTTGTTGTTGTTGTTTTTTTTAAAAAAAGAAGATGTACCCCTATGGAATAATGAACAAATTTGATTTTTGTTACTCCCAAGGGCAGACAGATCTCCATGTTTCCTGTGAAGTTCCTTTTTATCCTGATTGTATAATAGATATAATCAAGCAACAATGTTGCATTTGGAGCACATAGGCATGCGTCTATCTACAAAATGAGCAAGAAAATACCAAGTGACATTGTAAATTTGCTTGTATTTCACTGTGGCCACTCCTTCATCAGAGATATTAATGAAGCCCAGGGATTAAGAGAAAAAAATTGCTTTGACGTGTATCTGTGATATGCTGGAGCCTGTGGGATGTGAACAAACAGTTCTTTCCAGGTGGTTTGAGTGATTTCCTAATCCCCTGTAGCTAGATGATTGCAGAGCAAGGTCAGTTTGAAGGCTCAGACTGATTGAGTGCTGTCTTTGGTCCAGGGTTCACTCAAGCCTCTGATGCCATTAGATGGACAGCTGCTGAAGATTCACTTAGGAGTTTTCTGCTTGAACCAAACCTCTCAAAACTAAATGACTCTGATGTTCCAGTAATCACAAGGACACACTTCTGAAAACATGAACAATCAAACCTATGGTCTGTTGAAAAACACATAACTGTGCCATCATCCCTTACTGCTGCCTTTCCCATAGTTTTGTATGATTTTTTATTTGCATGTTTGCTGATAACAAATGCTTTCTGCTCAAAAAGATGGGTGGGGGAGGGGGGGAAGAAAAAAATCCTGTCCTCACCATTGTCAAGCTGCGTTCTCTACCTTGTCTTGTTTCCTGGGGTTGAAATTGGATCACCCCCTACCACTGTGTACATTCAAATAGCAAAGGAAAGCGTTGTTTTGTATTTCAAACTCCTCTAGTCTGCAGCAGAAATCCTTTGTGCGGACATCTCTGTGACAGCTCCCTGGCAAGTTGTACGCCTGTGTGTCACAAGCTCCCTAAGCTAACTGACTGTTTGGATCAAGTGGGAAGAGGCAGAAATCCCAAAGAGAACAAAATAGCAGATCCCAGCAGCTTTCAGTGCCGATACTATGAGATTTACTTGACTGGAGCAGGAAATCTGTGTGTGTGTGTGTGTGTGTGTGTGTGTGTGTGTGTGTGTGTGTGTGTGTGTGTGTGTGTGTGTGTGTGTGTGTGTGTGTGTGTGTGTGTGTGTGTGTGCGTGTGCGTGTGTGTATGTGTATTTGTGATGCGGTGAGGCATAGGTACTTTGGAAGTATGTGTAATGTCAAACAAATAAGAGTCCAAAGATGCATTATGTTTCCGTAATGATGATGTGGTGATGTTTAAAGGTAGCGTTAATATGCAAATGGAGAAAATGACAAACCTGTGATTATTTTGTTTTCTTTTAAAAGGCGAAGGCAATGAATGACTAACTTTCTTTAATTTTTGCATGAGGGCTTTAAAGTGTTGCGCTTACTACTTGTTGCAAAATGCCCAAAACAATGTCACCAATATTTACAGTATTATAAGAAATTCAAGCCAATAGGTAAATAACCATATACACAAGTATTTATTCAACTGATTTTTAGAAATATTTCTGCTGAAAAGCATTTATTGTTATTTCATCATTTCTAATTGTTCTATAGTTTGAATGCTATCAAAAATGGAATTATCATTTTTATTGATTAATAAATTCACTTTATTCCAACCATTTTTCCCCATCTGACACCCAAGCATCAGATGTTACTGATCATAAACTGCTTTGTTTGCATTTAATTTTTCATACCTCTCTTAATCCTCTAAACCACACATGGGCATGCTCTCTCCTCATTCGCAGGCGACTGAGCTTTGAAGAAATAGGCCGAATTGGTTACAGCCCAGTGAACACTCCACATCATTTAATGTATTCCTGTCTATTACCACTTTTGTTCTGACACCTCATTCTTTTTCACCAATATATTAGGGGGTCATTCAATAACTAACACCTCTCTTCCATACCATAGCCACATTTCTGTTACTGTTTGAGCATGTGTCATAGCTGAGAAGCCTGAATTTCAGGAGATGGATTTGCTGACAGAGACATCTCATCACTCCTTGGGCTGAGGATCACATAAGAAATGCAGCACTGTAAAGGTGTGGATGCCTTGTCACTTTCATCTGAGGTAATGGATCACAGTAGACAACAGCTGATGTGTGCAAGTCAATTGCAGGGGGCGAAGGGATAGTGTATATTCAGATAGAAGATCTCCAGCATCCGGCAGCAGTCGCTTTAGATATGCATCATGATTAACATGAAATTAAGCTGACAGAAGCATTCCTCTCTGGAAATGATTTGTCAAAGCTGACTATGTGGTATGTACAACAGCAGAGTGTATTTTTATTTTTAAAAAATGAAAGTAATATTATGACTTAACAGTTTTATCGCCACCTTCGTATGTTTGGAACACCAGAGGAGAAACAACTAGCTGTGACAGTGCAGGTGCAGAGAATGTTGGACATTCTGACTGGAAGAAAAAAAAGAAAAACAAGCATACCCTGGGACTTCTCAAATGCCACTTAGCATTCGAGGGCTTTGTGATTCATTAGTAGCCCAGCAGACTGGTTAGACAGAAGCATCTGCTATCTGGTTCCAGTCCTTATGCCATCACTGTCATAAATAATCACATATAACAGGTGGTTTTACAGCTACAGGTACTTTGCCATCCAGCTTGCTGCATTAACTTCCATTATTTTGCCACATTTGTAAGCTGGCATCACTGATTTAGTCATTATAATGTTTAATTCTGAGTGAGCTACATCATCTATGTATGCATCATTTTTGTCCTAGTATTTAGCTCCATTTTCACTAAATGATTCTTCATCAGATGTTCAAACAGGTATCATTACAGGAGAAGATAGTCAGAATCATGCCACTTAAGGCTTCACCGATCCCAAAAAAATAGTTTTAACAAATCTAGACATAACCAATGACTCTAGATGTTGTTGGTCTTTTTAAAAGTGTTAGTATCATGGTGACCAGCAGCACGGGCTATGGTGACCAGCAGCACGGGGGCGCCACAGGGGACCGTGCTCTCCCCCATTCTCTTCACCCTCTACACATCGGACTTCAAGCACAACTCGGATACATGCCACATACATAAGTACTCCGATGACACTGCGATTGTGGCATGTATCCGGGAGGGTGATGAGGGGGCCTACAGGGCATTGGTGGCTGACTTTGTGGAGTGGTGCCAGCTGAACCAGCTCCAGCTCAACGTCTCCAAAACGAAGGAGATGGTGCTGGATTTCCGACGGGCACCTCCATCTCCACAACCAGTGATCATCGAGGGCAGTGAGGTGGAGGTGGTAGGTAACTATAAGTACCTGGGACTGCAGCTAGACAGCAGACTGGACTGGTCACTCAACTCGGACTGTGTGTACAAGAAGGGGCAGAGCAGGATGTACTTCCTGAGGAGGCTGGCCTCCTTCAACATCTGTCCTAAGCTCCTACTCATGTTCTATCAGTCCGTAGTGTCCAGTGTGTTGTCATACGCCATTGTGTGTTGGGGTGGTGGTGCCAGGAAAAGAGATATGGACCGTCTGAACAGACTCATCCGCAGAGCGGGCTCAGTGGTCAGGCTGAGCCTGGACTCTGTGGAGACAGTTCTGGGGAGCAGGACCATGTCTAAAGTTAAGGCTATCATGAACAACACCAGCCACCCCCTGCACACCACCGTCTCCCAGCAGATAAGCACCTTCAGCGGCAGACTGCTGTCACACAGCGCCTCCACAGAGAGGCTGAGGTCCTCCTTCATGCCCCGTGCCATCAGGGGGTACAATGACTCTCTCAGGAGGAGCGGGGGGGAGGTGGCGAGGTCAGCACGTGGTTAAATGGATTTCATTTAATTTTACACTGTTTATATTTTAATTTTATACTGTTTATATTTAACTTTTTTGTGTGTTTATATTTTAGTTATAGTTTAGTATATGTCCTGTTAAGGCTACATGTGTCTGTTAGTGTAGTGTATGTCTTGTGGTATGTACTGTTTTGTTTTGGTTTTTTCCTGGTGTTTGGCTGAGCAGTGGATATGTGCAATTTCCTCCGGGATTATTAAAATTATCTATCTATCTATCTATCTATCTATCTATCTATCTATCTATCTATCTATCTATCTATCTATCTATCTATCTATCTATCTATCTATCTATCTATCTATCTATCTATCTATCTATCTATCTATCTATCCATCCATCCATCCATCCATCCATCCATCCATCCATCCATCCATCCATCCATCCATCCATCCATCCATCCATCCATCCATCCATCCATCCATCCATCCATCCATCCATCCATCTAGTATATGTTTGCGAACATTACTAAACACCTGCAGTTTTAGAAAAATGCTGAAATTAAGGTACATTTTGGTCTTTTTGGGGGGGGGGATAAAAATATTAATTGGCACTTAAAAATCAGGGTCCCTTCAGGGCCACATATTTGTCTTTAATAATGCTACACTTAATCAGAGAATCGTCATTTTTGCCTGTAATTTAATGCTTATCATGAGAATATTCTTTTCTCTATGAAGCATAAAATAATTAACCATACAAAATATTTTTTTGCATTGTGCAACAACATCACCTAAATAACACTCAAATCATAAATCAGTCATAAATCAAATTTTATGGAGTATACAATACATTAGTTTCTATTGATTGATTTAAAATGTGTTATTCTTGTAGTCAGAATTTTGAGGATCCAATGTAGTATTTATGTTGACATACCACACTAGCAAGCAGGTTAGTGTTTGTATAATATTGTATTTACACAGAATGGTTTGGTTGGTCAAACAAGCTCAAACAACCATCAATAAATTTCTCTTTAACCTCATTCACAGTTGTCATTCAAGTATTTTGAACCTTTCTGTAAAGACTGGATTGCTATAGAAGATTTGTTTCTACACTGATTGTTGAATGTTTATTGGCTCCTATGAAATTCAGCTGCCACCTTTTTCTTCCCACAGTAGCTGTGACACAGGGTGATCTGGAGGTTTGTGACCCATTGCAACACGTCCCACCAGCTGTAAAAAGACATGATTATTATCAGAGGTTGTGATCTTGACACTTGTCCTCTTCAAATGGGGAAAATGATGGAAGAGAAAATGGGAGCGTAGAAGTCTCCAGTGGACATAATCACACCATCCTCAGAACATGAAAATTATTGTGAGAACACACAATGGGGAGCATCTGGTAAGAGATCCACAGTTCTACTGAAATTGCAGGCTGAAATTCATTTTCCCAATGGTTTTAAAATCTATATTTTAGTCATTTTCTCTGCTGAAAGCAATAAAGGTACGTGATTTTGGATAAGTTGGAAAATTGAGCATGAATAATTAATATTTACTTTTCGTTATCTGCAATTTTGGAAAATCTTGTTAACTGTATATTTTTCTCAATGAGACTTCACTTGTCTCTGGTCTTGTGCTCTTTATTTCCAAAACATGCTGTTGAATTTTATTTCTGAAGCACATATTAACAGTATAGTGACCCCATATATGTCTAGAGTGTCTGAAAAACTGAGGAGGATCTTCAACAAACACCAGGTTCCTATGTATTTTAAGCCGGGCAACACCCTCAGACAAAGACAGACTCATTTCAGGATACTGATGTTCAGATCTTAGACAGGGAAGACAGATGGTTTGAGAAAGGAGTGAAAGAAGCCATCCATGTCAAAGTGGACAAGCCATCGCTGAACAAGGGGGGTGGTCTGTGACATCACCTTTTGCCCATTTACAATTTTCCTTTTGAAACTCCCAAAGAGAATGTTTCCGCAGATTAACCCAGGTGATGTGTCTCATGCTAATGACCCTCATTAGTATACAAAGGCTCGGTGAAACTTGCATTTCAACGACCCCCCTTTAACACCCCCTGGCAACCCCATCAATTGTCATTGAGGAGCCAGATGGGTTTCAAGTACAGTCATTGAAAAGCGAATAGCACTGACCACACCCCACCAGGTTAATAAACTGGGACAAGACCAGCCACCTTCAGAACTGACAGAGCCTCTTGGATGAGAGAAGAAACGTTTTCATGAAACTTTCTTAAAGTCCAGTGGATTGATTTAAACAGCTTGGATAACCCCTGAGCTTTATTTCCATAAGACATATTAGAGGGTCCAAGGTGAAATCTTCTTTCTTGATCTCAAATTGCAAAGACACAGTAGCGATTTCAGGGTGTTCAAGTAGAGATGGTGCAAGAGATCTCTCAGGCTTGTCGACTTTTATCTCAGCAAACATCAGAATCCCTATACAAAAAAGCAGAAAATGAGCTATTGATTTTCCGTTTTTCTTTTTCCCTCTCACTTTCTTATTCCCCTCTGGTATTGTCATGCCATCGTCTAAATGAAGGTCAGCATTGGTTTCCTTGTCACTGACACAGAGATGCACAACAGAAATATAGTAATCTGTGCTGCTTAAAGAAAAGGGTATTGTAAGATGGTAAGACAATCCTTTTATCTTCAGGTCTCATAGGGTTAATTGGCTCAAGACAACTTTTCTCTTCAGAGCAGCACATTTTCCACTATTTGTTATTGCACACAGTGTCTTGGTATAAGAAATGCACGCTTACTGAAAGAAAGCACACTTGATAGAACGGATAATACCACTTAATGAGATAATTTGAACTGGCAATGTATATTGTCGATTAGAAGTCGAATCTAAGCGATATAATAACTGAAAGCAACAAGAGCCTTGACACCAGGAGAGTCAAACTGCTACCTTGGAGAACCACTAAACATTGTCCCATTCAAAGCAAGCCCTGTTCTATTCATGCCTGTTTTCATTGTACAAATATCCAAAGCAAGCTTCCAGTGTACATTTGTACACTGCAGTGGCTACAGAAAGATAACTCATCTTTACAAGCCAAAGACAACTTGTTCTTAAAGGTTGCAATTTTCTTAACTGAGGAAAGAAATGTGTTTGATACACATTATACCAACTTTGACCTAAAAAATGAGGTCAAAATTGTGATTTTGTCATCCATTCCAAAATATTAATACATACAGCTTTTTTTTATTCAGTGGTGTTTTATTAAAATACTCTAGGTATACTGAAAAGACATTTGTTGTCTTTGTTTAGATTCTTTATGACCAGTTTGTACTTGATGTGTCATGAGGTCATTTTTATTGTGGTTTTGCATTATGTAAATACAAATTGGCTTCTCTTCACATTTTGTGCTGTGATTGTAGGTCATAGTTATTTATTTACCTCTATTAATGAAATTGAGATTGATCCATTTTTGTACTAGGTGTTAATCTATCAGACTGTCAAATGCTTAAATCGTGATTTGTGACATCACAGGTTTTGGCAGTAGACAAATACATCTGTTCTGTCCTCTACTATTTGATGTCAGTTTAAACTGTGGTTTTCTCGTTAGGATGAGTTTTCTCTTTTAAAAAAATCTTCCATTAGCTGTTGTGTCTGTCTGGAGTTACCCCCCATTACGTGTTGTAAAATAAATTGTTACCTGTGCGAGTCTGCTTTTGCAATGTGGCTGTAATCCTCACAGCTTTCTTGCTATGTAAATCAAGTTGAGAAGACAGTAATAAATTTGACATTTCCCACCCTCCACACTCCTAGGCCTACAGTGCAAGCTGATCAACAACAGTGCTTAATTTGACCTAATATATCTTTTTCTTGTCATCTAATGAGCTGTGCCAAAGATTCCTGCCGCAATGTTATATACATCAGTGGGATAAAACACATTCTTAAATCTGTGGTGACATTAGTGTATTTGACTTAGTGTGCCTTTCTCATCTATAAATGTATCACTTCCCGAAGGTGAACATGTGATACTCAATCCAACTCAGTGAACAATTCAGAAGTCTTTTTGAATATTCTTCATATTTTGTTTATGGTTTACTGAGCAGGTCACTTCCCCTGCTTGCTTGAACAGCTGCTTCAGCGGTGACCCCCTCTCTTCCTAACGGGGTCTAAAACCTACTTGTGTGCTGCTCCCTGTCAAACGCTCCTCTGGTGGTGAGGCCTTCTAGTGACCTAATGCACAGCAGTTACTGGGATGATATAAATAATGTATTCTTTGAATTTAGCCCAACTTTGACATTTTGATGTTTGATGCCCATGGGCTTGGGCTTTGACAATATAGATAGTGCTCCTTCCTCTGTGTGTCATCAGATAAAGTCCGAAAGCACAACCAATGCACTCCATATCAAAACTATGAATACAGGGGATATTGTGTGTTCTATACACTGGCTTCCTCTTTTCTATTAAGTCTAAGAAAGAGAACTCTTTGCATACAATTGGATTTTATATAGGTTGGAGATATGAGTTGAAAATATTGTGTTCCATCAATAGAAAGATAAGATAAGATTTCATTGTCATAAAAGGGAGAGAAAATAGAAATGGCATTCTGGAGAGAATAATAATATTAATAATCACAAATAGAGCAAAGGGAATAATCTATGCATAAATGAAAGATATAAAATTTGTATGGTGTTAAGTTTGTGTGAATCATTTGAAATTAACCACAATAATACAATAATTAAAGAAAAACATCTGCAGTTCTATAGTGGCACCAGTGCCAAGGGAGAGAAGGAGGTGTTAAACTAAGCTGCCGTTTCTTCCATGTTTTAAAAGAGCAGGGTATTTTAAGCCTTTGAACCTTACTCTTAGATTTATAGACACAAACCACAATACCCATAGGCTTAGCTGCTGGACTCAACATGAGGAGCACTCTGTTATGTAGACCTAAGCAGCCTGTGGTGCTGTCTCTCACACAGTCCCTCATTCGTTTCTCTTTCTCCTCCGCTCTTCAAACCGATTGTACTATTGTACACATGCAGACACTCATATGTTTGCACCACCTCCACAACTTCATCATGAATGATGACAGGCATCAGTAACTTTTTGCACTTTTATAAATCTAACAACAGCCCAGTAGTCTAACTAACATTTGCCTGCAGATAACTCAAATCCACAGTTTACTCCAACAAACACATCATAAAAAAAACTGCAGAAGGCTTTGAGCAGAATTTCACTTCTGGCCATCATATTCCACTATACATTGAAGATGCCTGAGCATTTAATAACAGTTCGTATTATTTCATCAGCTATGCAGGCACTGTGGTAATACAATGGAAACATTCTATGAACAGTCTCACATTAATGTATGTGCTGTACTCCAGTTTATTTCTGGGAAGATTTTGAGGGACATGCTCTAAAACGTTGTACTCTGGCATTTTCTAAGATCCCCCAAGGACACTTCCTCCTGCTGCCAAGACCTGTCAGGTAGCAGCATCTCAGTAAAGGAGTAAGAGGACACCAATTAGAAAAGCATCCTCGACCAACAGAGCCAGCGGCACGGCTTGCCACAGGAAGTGTGATGTCTGACTTCCTGCATGGGGTCACAGCTGTTTGCAGGGAGGTTACCACAAGTAGACACAACACAGTACCATTTAGCATCTGATGAGGCAGACCTCATTTGAATAGCAAAGACCTTGTCAGTGTCACCAATAAATTTACATGATTTTTCCCTTGCTACAGCGGGATCAGAGTGGGTATTTTGAATTAGGAGAACATGACACTGTCAAAAGAGCAGGACTAGCTCATTTCAAGTTGGCTTGTTATGAAATAAAGATTATTACAATACAGTTGTGTACTGAGGAAAGATTTGTATACATAAAGTAAAAATAATATGTGTTGTTACAAGACCATATATCTTTGTCTTGTATTCCTTAATTGAGAAATATGTTACATTAAGTTTTGTCAAATACTGCACAAACCTTTAAAATTCACTTTTTAAAGGAATTTTATGGGGCAATTTCCTGCTAAACAAATCAAATAAAATGTGTTTAACCAACGCTCTTCATTTCTCTAAAACAGTGTATTTATAAATACAAAACACAACAAATAAATGAATGCATTTTGTTGTACAAATATAAGGTCATCAACCATACTATAGTCTTCAGAAATACAAAAAAAAAACAACTCTGGCAACATGAGATTCTAGGTTTTTTTTTTAATCCAGGAAAATTTAGTCATATCAGCATTCTCATTCTAATTCTGTATAGTTTTCTTTAAATCTAAGTTTAAATCCTAATTCTGACTTTTGTCTGACATTGCTAAAATTCTGACTTTCTATGAAGTTGAATCTTCACAAATCTTTTAATATCATCATTCTGACTTTAGCCTCATAACTGTGACTTAATTGTCAGAATTATACTTATCTTACTTTTACCATCATAACTTCTTTTTTCAGAGCTCTGTAAGAGGTTTTTGAGAAATTCTGCCAGAAAGCAGAAAAACAAGGTGCAGCTAAACATTGTCACTCACATCATCAAAAGGTGGGAGCATTTCATACAAGAATTGAACAATGTGTTGCTGTGGAATATCTGCAAACATGACATACCATATCAGACCAGTACAACTGCTCTGCACGAGCATTTGAAATGAAAGGGGAACAGTACAGAGGGTTAAAAGACTGCACAAACTAACGTCCTGATGACTTTTTAAACACAGATACATGTTTAGAAAGTACTGATAGTGTTATTTCACTCTTAACTCAAATTAAGTTCATCGTTTCATCACAAATTATTTTTGCACCACGATTTTTTAATTAATACACATTACCCATAGAGTTCGGGTGTGTTTGTTAGTGTGCTTAATTGTAAGCTCTACAGAGTTAATGAAATTATTTACTCAAGAAGACTAAAAACAAATCAACCAGACTTGTTTGTTTTGATTGTTTTTTCTCCTTCTGTTTTACTTACTTTGTTTTTTGTTTGTTTTTTGTTGGGTTTTTTTATTTAATCTGTCTATGACTATGCAGTACAAATGATTGATTTACTTCTGTAAATGTTATCAGCAAGTTTTTTGTGATGAGTATTTTTGAGAATAAGGGGGTAGGAGTTTAATAAATTTATACTTCTTCCTACTCGTTTTCGGATAGTGCTCACACCATTTTGGTATATTTATTATTGTTTGTTATTGTTATTTTGTTTTGTTATTCAATATAAATGAACTTATTCATTCATTCATTCATTCATTAACTTGCTTCAGCTTGATGTTTCATCTTTCATCCAAGAGGTTTCTTCAGTTCTGATTGATTGGTACACAGTCCAGATGCCTAAACTACTATGGGAGCAGCAAAGAAACAAATGACCAGTGACGTGCAGCTTCACCTGTCATCATGATAGAAAAAAATGAAAAATGGAAGAAATAAATTAAATGGTTATATTTATCCAGTGATGTGTAATTTAAAGTTATTTTCCGTTGAACGTCATCAATTTTAGATTTTTTTTACTCAAAATAGCTGAATTTTCACATTCACTGCTGAAATACTGAGAAGAGACCTGCGGTGAGACACCTGCCAGCTGATCCTCACCCTTGATTGCGCAATGACTCGGCTAGCAGTGCCGGCATGCTATACAAAGACACCGTAATTCTATCTCTCTATTTGTTGCTATTAAAATGTTCAAACACATTTGCTATAATATGAACCAAATTTCCATAATTTAACTAAAGTATACAATGTACTGTGTTCTTTGTCAACAACTGTATATGTGTAACATCTTTCTCAAGTTGAGCGGTCCTGAAATGGCTAGGAAAAGGCACAAAGTGAGGCACGCAGTTCTCGTGCCTCATGGTAGGGGGTGCTGGCGATCACAGGGATTCGGCTGAGGATTCTTGTTCCTCGGCCGCAGAAGAAGTGACAGCAAACTACAATCAGCGAGTCAAGTGCAGCCATTCATTTGTTTTCCGTTCCCCTTGCCTTACTATAAAAATGTAGGATCACATATTTCAACTCAAAATTTTTCGATGCTTTTGTTCAGAAGGAGCTGCGCCTGGACTTTATAAACAAACGTGTAGTTAACAACATAATGTTTTTTTTAATCAAATGTGCTTATTTGTGTGTTACAGTTTGTATGAACTGCACGTCAATGCAAATTACCAAAACCAGCAAGTAACAAGTCTTGTTAAAGGTCGTTACCATTCATAAGGAGGTTCTTGCTTCACCCACCCTCATGTGAGCTGTTATGTTGAGCTGTCCCCTGGTGTGAATGGTTGTTGTGGTCTCTGTGGATGAAGGTCAATGCTGTGTTGTATGTGGCTGATTGATGGTGTCTTAATCCTTCTCCTCTGTTCAGAGATGGTTTGTCTAGTTTGATAAAAATGGCTTTGTTAACTCCACTCTCAAACCATCCATCCTTGGAGGACTGGCTAAAACCTGGACATTATTGTCCTCAAAGGACTAGCTTTTGTCTTTCAGGTGCAGGTGGAGTGCTGAGTCTAGTCCAGAAGAGTTGACTCCCCTGTGTTGACTCAAACGCTTGTGAAACAGTCGTTTGGCTGTACAAGTCACTGCACTCTGCAATGGAAAGTATTCATTGCATTGTCCTGTTTGTGGTGCGTTTTTTTTGTCCTCTGGATGGACCAACTTCTGTCTGGGTGTGTTAAAAGGTTTGAAATGTATGTAAATCCTCTTGATTTTTTCTGAAATATTAACAATGTAGGGGATAACAACAAGTTTCTGTATTTCCTTCCTCTCCTGTTCATTGCTGTTTTTTTCTTGTCAGGTTTGTTAGTCTTGACAAATACCCAGTGCAAATAGCCACATGCCTTAAGAGCATTCTTGATGTCTTTGTGCTTTACCTTGACCTGGATGGCTGAGAACCTATATTGCACCCCATTCCAGTTTAACTCTTTGCCTCATGCTTATAAAAAAATACTTTTGTCTGTAATTTTGTTGCTCTATATTCTCCTTACAAAATAAATTCAATAAAGGCTTTAAATCAGATTCATGATTAAAAATAAATTATCCTGTTCTCAGTCGGTTTTAACTAGCCCTGATTTGCTAATTACTTTTAGTGCTGGACGTTGGATATAGACAGTGATGAGAAAGCTGCATATGGCAATACCATATTCAAAACAATACGTTTTTGCACGAATTCATGTAGGTTTAATGGAAATGTGTTGCTGGGTCAGACTATTAAAATGGTATTGAGATGTAACATTTCAAATGATCCTTCAGCTCTTCTCTGACATGTTATTTTTTGAAGGACTTCAGCAGGATGATAGTAGTGATGAAGTGATAAGTGACTCTATTTCAAGTTGTTGAGCATGTAAAAATAATGGATATTTGATATTGAAAAAGACCACTTTAAACTAAATCAATCAATAGCAAAATATCACGTATCTTTAGCCAAGATGGCAAACAACTGGAAGCATGACGGCAGTGGGAGTGTGCGATTGGCTACTGCTATGAGCAGCTGTCTATCATGCCCGTATTTGGGCTCAACCCAATTACATCTTCTGATCCCCAGTTACTGGGCTGATGCAGTCAGACACATTAATCTCCCTGGCTGAGTACCATACCATGTGTTAACAGCCAATTCTGCCCCACCTCCCCCACATTCAAGCCCCATGACCTAGGTTGAAAGTTATGCTAATCATTTTGACTCCTTTGACTCTGATATCCCCCTGGGCTTATTGTGATTACAGACAAACGTCTGATGTCTGTGGCCCCGTCCACACAATGCCGGAACTTTTTGAAAACGCAACTTTTTTGTTGCGTTTACGCCTTCCGTCCACACGACAATTCAGATATCCAGAACGAAAATGCTGGCCTAGGTGGATTTTTTTAAAAACTCTAGGTCTGCGTTGTTGTGTGGACGGTGTATCCGCAACTTTTTAAAAACGCTGACATCTTGCCTGCATCCATCATGTGTACAAACATGATGGATGTACGAACCTTGTTGATGGCAGCATTCTTGCAGGCATTTTGTGACAACAAAACACGGAGGATTCCTATTGGATAAAATTTGACTCAATACTGCCACCACATGGTTTGGCATGCTTATAGCCGTCTTCGAAAACGCGTGTATGCGTTTACGTGTGGACGGAGATTTTTTTGAAAACGCTGTCGTGTGGACGCGAATCGTTTTCGATGCGTTTTCAAAAAGTTGCGTTTTCAAAAAAATCCGTCGTCGTGTGGACGGGGCCTGTGGTAATTCACAGAATGCAGGATGTACTCTTGGTACTCCTTCAATGTTCAAAGATGAGTTACAACGTATGTTTTTCAGTCTGTACAGGTGTGCCACATTGGATGGGGTATGGGAGGAAATGGAAGAGGTCAAAAACATTTTCAAATCAGAGATACTAACGACAAAACATCCTGAAGCTTTGTCAGTGGCCAATTCCAACAAATTATTATCAAAACGGACAGCTGTAAAGAATACAGTCTTTTTTTTCATTCTCAACAGACTATTTCAGAGAAACAAAACATACCTTCAGCTCATGGACCATGAGTGAATGTCTACAACTAAAACTAAAACATTTTACTCTTATCTTTGGCCAACTACAAATCCCATCTATTTTTCTAAAATAGGAAACAACGATAACGTCTTCTTCAGATTTACTGACGTCTAAAATGTTTGTGTAATTGTGACTACTGCTCCTAATTAGATGAATAGAAAGGAAGTGATATGAAATTAAGGGTAGTGGTTGGACCATGGTCTAAATAACATAGACCTTTGGTTTGGTAAGCCTTTTCTTGTTCACAGAGACTAAGGGAGGAGTCAGAGAGTTCTCTTTTGTTAAGTTGAGAAAAGAAAACCATTTTCTTTGAACGATCAATGTCTTTCCAGCATAAATCATGTCCCTGAATCTCTTTAGTAATGGCACACAATGCAAATTGTTTCTCATTTCCCGATTGCACTAAAGAGACACTGGAGAAGTTTGTACCCAGATCTTGTAGCATTTTCCTACTTGCTAAGTAGAGACAGACATTCACTTACATTTTGTTGGCTGAGATTGTGTCGCATCTGTCAGTACTGAATAAACATGTTTCACTTCAGCTCAAGTAACTGCGCAGAGAAGACATTGCTTTGTAATAAATGGAACATGAAAAGACGACTCAAAAAATGATGCAGCCCTGCTTCCTTTTAATAGGCCTGCTTCCAGCAAATTTTAAGTTTGGTCCAGCTTGCCTCTATTACACACCTTTTTACTTCAGTCTCTAAACACCACATGAGTCATTTACCCAAAGGATTCAGGTTGACATTTAGCTTTGTGTGGGTCCATACTCCATTTATATTCCCATGACAAAGATGGCACCACAAAACACACAATTCCTACAGGCATATTTAAAAGTCATCTAAGACGCTCTTCTGTGAGCTGCTACCAAATTTATGCAATTTTCAAACATGCATTTTTTTCTTACTAATTTTTGTTTGTTAAGAAAAGCAGATACAAATAAAACTGCAATAAATAAAAGGAATTCAAAATATATACTATGGAATTATAGATGTCATCTGTGTTCAGGGTGTATTTTCTCTATGCGAACTTGCTTTTTGTATCATGGTGTGACCTTACCTTCCATACAAAAATAAACACAAGGCACACTGTTTGGATTTTATCGACAGCTCTTCGCTGTGTGATGTCCTCTGCTTTAGCTCTTAGGGAAAAAAAAAACACTAACAAATAAATCTTTGGCAATGTCTGAGATTTGTGTGCTGGAAAAATCCCATTGTGTGTTTGTATTCTACTGAAGTAAAAAGGAGTGTTATTGTGTGCATGTCTGTCTATCTACCCTAAAAGCAGGGGGTATGTTCATGCAATATATTAAGATCAGTATGTGTTTTGTTTGTGTCTGCCTCTGTCTGTGCTGAAGTTAGTCCTTGATGATCACACTGCTTTCATGGCCCCTATGTGTGCCTTGAGCGGGTGATCTATGTATCTCCTCTCAGCTGCCATGTAACAAGCCATGAGGGATTTTGTTCGATAGACGCCCAACACAGAGGGCTTAGTCATAAAATTAACCATCTCACCAAGGTATTGTAGAGGCTGTACATTTTACACCTTACAAACAAATATTAATAAACAACTTGTTGATGGAGATGTCTTTCCTTCCATGGGTTTGATTTTCAGAAAAAAAACAGGACTGGATTGATGGTGAAGAATAAACTTTGTTTGATGTCATTTTAAATTCTGTCAAGAATTACAAAAATCATTTGAAAGGTGTTGGATGTGAAGAAAGTCATAATGCGTGTCATTTAGTTTCATGCTAAACCTTTCTATCAACTATGTCTTCTTCTTAACACAGAAACACTATTAAAAGAGGTTATAATCACTACAAAATATCCTATGTTTGTGCAACCATGCAAAAGGAGAATTAATCGATTAACGCAAGCTACACTGAGTGTAGCTACAGGACCAACTCTATTCAGTCAAAGGTTTTAGTAAATATTCAATTAGAGAACTTACAGCAACAAACTGACCTGTTCAATAAAAAAACATATAATTTATGCCACAATTTCAATTATTACTATTCCCTCCTCATTAAATGATATATTCCCTATATATACAACGAGGGAAATATGTTTCCGTCATTGTTGATTGACTGGGAAGGTATTCTAAACTGGTGTCCACCCAGTAAATGTTGCAAAAAAATTATGTACATTTTCTTTAGTCATAGAGAAGAAAGAGATTGTGCTGTTCTCGTGGTAGTACCTGTATTTTCATTTTCTAATAAACGAGCACTGTTTGGTTATAACACAATATTCCCTGCTGTTTTTATTCATTAGTGCCATCTACAATTGCACATTTCAGCATGTTTGCACAACACAGTAACAGTGTCAGCAATGCACTTTTAACACTAGCAGCATAGCAGGAGTTACAAGTAAGCTTTCATCCTTCGTTTGGATAGGAGGCTGTTTTAAATGCCCCTGGTTTTCTTCCGAGCTCCTAGCCTCAAGCCTATGGGCTTAACAAGCATGATGCTTTGAGGATTGACTTGTGATTCAACACAAATTTACAAGCTGATTGCTATGCAGACACAGAGTAATGTCAAGTACAAAAATATCCTTCTTATTCTTACCAACAATTTTTTGGATGTCCAGAGTCGGCATGTGTTTTTGTATGCTTGTGTGTCTGTGTGAGCATGTATTTAATGGGCACCAGCTGAAACTTTGATGTAATTGATAAAAGGAATCTGTTCTCCTAATCCTAATGGCACAATTCCTTATGATCCTTTATTCACAGACTTGCTGAGGATCAAAGAAACAGAGTTTAGCCCTAGGCGATAAGAGATGTATTAAAAATGAGTTTGAAGGATATATTAACAGGATAAAAATCCTGTAATTTATTCAATTGATAAGTTTGGCATTGCATGTAGTTCACAGAATATTTTCATCATTCACAGATGAAACTGCTCCACTCCTGACAAAACCTAAGTATTCTCTGTTATGGCCAGAAAAATATTCTTTTCTGTGGTCCTTAATTTGCAAATTAGGAGTATCCAAAACACAGAGGTTGCTGCCATGCCGTGAAAGAGAGAAAAGTCATGGAATGCATGAAAAGATCCACAGAGCATGGTACAAACTGGTCAATGGCTGTGTGTTGGCTGTTTAATTTTCATCGCAAATAAAGCTTTGCATATTTACCTTATCTGAGCAATCAAATTAATGACTCAGAATCAGCAGGGAAAGGTACAGCAGATAGAGGCAATGTGTGAAAACCATGAAAAGCAAGTGGATTAACCAAATTAAGGGGAATTTTTTTCTCTGCCTTTCTATTGGTCTGAGTGTCTTCATTTTGAAATTATGGACAGTGGGATCTAGCATTCTTTTCTGGCAGGTTCTGGGATCCCTTGAGAATGTGGACATGGGCTTACTGGCAACCTTTTGATAAAATTGATAGTCAGCACTCATATCTTTGAAACATTAGTGTGATTGGAGTACAACCGCTGCATGTGATGATGTTTATAGGCTTTCACCACCCATAAAAAGACTAATATGAGACATAAACCACATGAAGCACATGTGAATGGTGGATATCTCACTCTGTCTAAGCAGTGTATAACTGCAAATTAACAAGTGATTCCTGTGGCTAAGGATTAGAGTGAGACAAGTACGGGTAAAATAAAGTGCTGCTCCCTCACAGGTGATCTATAGTTTGTCAGCACCAATCAGCCTGGAATGGGAGAAAAGTCCATTTATCTGCTCATGGCTTATTGAAGACGGTGGGCTGCTATTGAATGCCTGAAGACCGCAGCTCCTTCCGAGGGCACTATTGAATTGAGCCTATTTATCTTCCTCTTTATCAGTTGGGAATGCACTTTTTGATTTATATGTCCATATGATTCTCTCCATTGTGAAGAATTACCCCACACACAGCCCTGGGAAGACACCTCCAAAGAATGAGCAATAGTCGCAATGAATATGTCTTAGTGACATCGAGTAAATATCAACAGGAGGTCTCTACTAAACAGATGTCAACATCGTCACTGCAGTAGTTCCTCCAAACTTTAGTGAAGCTGGTTGAGAGTTGTGTGATTCTAGCCTGAGAAAAGTACTATATTGTGGAAGCTTTGGAATGAAAAAGTTCTTACTACATAGATTTGCATTTAGATATCTCAATGTTGATTAGTTCAAACATCATAGTATTTCATAGTACTATCATAAAATATCTTCAAGGTTGCCTGTTTGTAGGTGTAGGTAATGGTGATACACTGTAATGTTTTAGTTTAAATTAATCCTGGTTTTCTTCAGTAAAAACTGGTGACTGCAACTAGCTCTTTCTCCCATCTATTGCATATTCAGCTGCGTGAAGTTTTCACCATGGATATAATAAAGGCGATTATAATGCATGTTCATTTTGCTGACTCATAATCTGTGGTAAATTTACTGTTAGTTAGTGAATTTTTATTACAATTTATGTGTCAATTGATGTACTTCACCTGAGTTCTTAATGAACAACACGCCCATGCCAAAACTTTTGGAAGCCTGGAAAGTATAACTATATTTGGAATGCAGGCCGAAAGTAAGCCTTTAATTGTAACTTGCATAGATTCACAGTATCATAGGCAAGTATTTATTGAAGGATGGTGACTCATTTTATATTAAAGGCATGCTGCTTCAAAGGAAGGCTTTCCTGATGTTGTCAATTATCAGTAGTCCATCCTTCCATCTTTAGATCAATTACCAACTTTGTGAAACAAAACAAATTGATATAACAGTTGGATTCATGAAACTGCATATGCACTTAAATACTAGCTGCACTCATGTTATCCAATACACAAAACACCTTCCTCTTCTTTATTGCATGCTGTAATGTGTGTGGTAGCTAAATGCTAAAGGCAAGTAAAATAAAAAGAGTTAGATGTTACCAGGAATGGAATTATTTTCTGGAAAGGGGGAGCAGTAAATATTCTTTCATGGGGTCCCACCCTATGTTGTCACTTTTCAACACAGCAGAGATGATTAGACTGAACTATTACCAAGACAAGCTCAAGGCTTTAATTAGAATTTATTTCGGAAGTATTCTGTAGTTATTAAGCAAACTGGAAATTAAAATTTAGCTGATCCTTTGAGCATCTTTATTATGGCACTAAAAGGGTTCATATCAAGGAGGCAGAGGACTCCATGTTTATATCAAATGCAGAACTTTAAAACCTGTTAATCAAAAAAATCCACAGTCAATTGGCAAATTATAGGCTTTTGCAGGGAGCCATTTTGTATAAGAAACCACCTTAAGATATAGATACTCACCTATATTTCATTTTCAGACTATGAAGCGAAGTCATTATGCCCAGAGGGAACCATTGGACTACATGCAAACCTCTCTGGGATTCAAACCCAGCGCCTTCTCCCAGTGAGGAAAGTGCTATCAACTTAGCTGCCTTGGGTTATTAATACAAATTATTTATTGCGACACTCTTATGTGCTAACACGCAGGGTCCAGGAACATATCTTGAACTTGTTGTCCTCTTGGCATGTTGTTTAATGGGGAGTATAAAATGCCTAATCTCATACTCCCTGTTTTCAAATCCCATCTAGCGTTTTAACTGCTTCCTGTAAAAGTATCATTAGAATTTTGAATGTTTTGATGTAAAAGATCAGGTGAGATGTCACCAGGTATCATCAGTCAAGACAGCAGGCACATTTATAGCTAATTAGTGCTAAAATGTTTAGCAATGCTGTCATTGAGCTGCTATTGTGACATTTTTTGGAAAGTATTTGGTTCTTGTTTTGAAGCTCAACTGCTTTATTCTTCAAATAAATCCTCTTCCACCAAACCACTGCTTCATTTTGTGAATCGGTGATGAAGCCACACATCGCCACACTGCATTTTTCAAATTTAACCCTCTGTGCTGCTGAGCATCAATTTATTGGAATTATTCAAGATTAAATTCTAAAAGAGTAGAATTTACTGCATTGCCATAAAACCAAGCATTACCAAAGAAGCCCAATGCATGTTCAATAAAACAATATGAGATCATAAAGGGTGAACAATAATGATTTGCGATGGGAGATCAAATGAAAATCAGGGAACCAATAAGGCTTTGGACGCTTCCGTTTAGACTAACTTCAACTTCTTTGGGTGGGGGATGGGGGAGTTCAGAGAGACACACAAACCTTATTGAAATTATTTTAGATAATATTCAGAAGAGGTGCTTTTGAATTGTGAGATAATACATTTATTTGAGCATGCAGCAAAACAGATAGAAATTCTAATGTACAGAAATGTAAAATGTCATCTCATATCAAAGTTTAAAAAAAAAACCTTGGCTGTTTGAAGCACTGCAAAGGTTAAGTGGGTCCAGTAATGGATAAAAGTCACAACAGGTGAAGTCAAAGGCAAAAGACTTAGTATTGTGTTTGGAACCACATCCAACACATATTCTTCTCTCCAGAATAAATGTTGGCACATAAATGAAAAGCTTACATACAGTACATCTGAAGATTTGAAGGTTTCATGACAAAGTAGTTTAATTGCAACCCTAATCACAAGGTGCAGGACTGAGACGCAAATGGCAGGTCTATGCAGCGTTTCTCCGTCTTCATAATTCCGTGCCCTAAGGAATCAAAGCCTTGCTCTTGTTGCCATGGAAACTTTTTACCCTTTACATTTCCTATCGTCAATTGGGTTTTTTGTTCTTGTCCACCTCAGTGAAGCCGAGTTCTGATGGTATTCACCACAGGAAACAAGGTTGTAAGAGCTGTACTCATATAATCAACAAGTAAGACATTATAGCCATTGTTTTCAGGAACTGAACCTTGATTTAAAGGGTAAGAAATGAATAGTAATGTAGTAAACATGGAGAAAGAAAAACATTATTAATTTTAAATTATGAAACTTGGACCACCCTTAACAATGTTTATTAAAATTTTGTGTTTCTACCTGTGTTCTTCAAATTGAGACAAGACATTCAAAATGCCTGCACTGAGGTAATCGCTGTCTCCGACCATAGGTTTTGGATGCAGCTTTTATCTCACCTACATCAGCTGTGACAGCTCTACAGATGTTCTTCTATATATAGTGTAACTAATGTTATCAAACTTTTGACAATCATTTGATAATTTATTACTTTCACAATTTCCCCTTTGTGGTTCCTGTTTAATGTGTAAAACCTAAAGCTTGCATAACCATTTATGTTTATGAGTGTATACAATGTTTTCTCCCCAAGCAAATGAAGTAGAAGTCTTATGTTCGGCAAGTATCACTGAGAGGTTGTTCAGATTGGCCAGCAGACATCAGACGCACACTGAAAGTGAGTACACACACGATCATTATCTATCTATCTATCTATCTATCTATCTATCTATCTATCTATCTATCTATCTATCTATCTATCTATCTATCTATCTATCTATCTATCTATCTATCTATCTATCAAGCTATCTATCTAGCTATCTATCTAGCTATCTAGCTATCATCATCCATCCATCCATCCATCTATCCATCCATCCATGATGAATGAGAATTTATCATAGCTACTAATAAATGCAAAATGCATTTAAAAATGTTAAAAGAAAGAGAATCTTAAAAAGGTTAATATAATCATTAATATGATTATTTTCTAATTCTGGCTTTACAACATGATTTGCCACATCGATATAACCTATGTTACAAAAATTTCACAGCCAGAGAGAAATAAAGTGTCAGGGAAGCTGTGATAAATTTCATTAAAAACATGACAAATACATAAGCTTGACCAGCTTGACTTTTCTGACTAAAACAGCACAGTATTTGTGAATGGTGTAAATTAGTTCATCCATTTCGAGTATCACCTCATATCACTTTCAAAAGTAAGATGCCAATGTACATGACAAATAACTAACAAATAATAAATAATAAATAACATAAAACAACACTTGTTTTCAGTAAACGACTGGGACTGCTGTCCTTGGCTATTGGACTTTGTCTTCTACCAATCCCATTCAAATATATTTAACTGAAAAAAAAACAAAAAAAACAAGTGCATTGACATTTGACTGAGGAAGAAAAGGATAAGCAATGATGCGCATCATTGTGTGTATCGTGACTTATGGATCAAGTTTGTCGAACCGGCAGACTTGGTAATCAAAATTCTGATTGTGATTAATGAAAAGGTGATATATGGGTGAAATAATACATATTTTATAAGGAAAATATTTTCATAACCCACACTTTTCTTCCAGCCGTAGAAACACTGTGTCTCACCATCAAGAGACATGCTGCATCCAGGTACACATTAAGTACAGGAGTTTAACTTCATTCATAATTTAAATACATTTTAACATACACTTCTGCTGGAGGCAGCAATAATTTCAAGAGGGCTATAATTAGCATATTTAGCTTCTGTGAAAGTAATCCCATTAAATGTCAGGCTTGCTGGTATGGGTCATGAAATGTCCAGATGAGACAAACATCCCCCCCAAAAAAAGGAAATAAGCAACCAGGTCCATCCCACAAGGCAGGGCATTGACTATCACAGGAACCCCCACAAGCTGCCTGTTCGCAAGACCCCTTTGTGACCTGGGGCCATATAGATTTTTTATTTGTGGTTCACTTGAAACCTGTGCCAAATAATTCTTATATCTAAGAGAGTCATAATAGTTGCATTTCTATCTCTATATCTATGCCTGTACAGACATTTCTTGTCATTTTTGAGTTGCAACCACAAAAACATCTGCAAGTCAAAAGTCATCCATGGGTCACAGTCTCATCAGGAGGAGTGTGGTAGGTCAAGTAACCAGTACCATTAGCTAATGTCTTGAGATCTATCCCTAACAGCCCCAGAAACATTGCATGAGAGTAAAGGAATTGGAGGCCACTGGAGCAGTAAATGGGCTTCCCAGGATATAAGTGTCCTCAAGTTAAGGGTGGCTGACCTTGCCAGACTAAGATTTTTGCTTAAAGGTTCGGGGCTACCATGTACTGCAGCAGTGTCCGTGGTAACCATAAACATTGAGTGCAGATCTGTTTGCCTGCAGTGACTCACAACTCCCTGGTCAGTTTTGACCCTCACCTTAGACCAGGGTGCTCACATTTTTCAGTATGCAAGCTACTTATAAAATGACCAAGTCAAAATGATCTACCTACCAAAAAAATGCAAAACAATAGATCCCGACCGGTTGTTGGCCTCAGACACTTTGGCCAACCTTTGGCTGCCTTAGACACTGCCATAGCCACTGCCTTAGATACCCCTGCCTTAGACACTTTGGCCAACCTTTGGCTCAGAAGATTTATGTAGTCTTTTCCTCCCTTACTCTCGTATCATTCTCAGAGAGGATTCTAATGGAGAGGTATACCTGGTCCCCCATTACTTGGTTTTCAGTGATATTCAGGAGCGCATTGGAGATCCGAGTCCCCAAAGGCTTTGACTGTAGACCCAACCCAAACAAGTCTGCGACTCCTACCAATCTGGTCAGCTTCACGCATTGGTAGATACCTTTTAGTGACTCGCCGTTCTTTTTCTGTTCTTCCCATCTCAAGTAGGAGAGCAGAAATAATTTCCACTTATGTCAGTGAAGCTGCTCCTCTGAGCCACAAAACCTGGAGTTATTGATCAACTCTGTTTTTCAAGAAGGATTATATATCTATATATTCTTCTTCACAGGCCCTAATACATGTGGGAAATGTAGGTCAATTGAGAAAAATCTTGATTTTATAGCAATCAGTAGTTTACACTTTAATCATTATGTCACTTCGAATCAGGTGTCAGTTTTAGAAAATCAAATTGATGGTGCAGAGTAGTGCCATATTCAAAAGGAATGTGCATACCTGCAAATCTGGTCTTACTATTTACATCATCGTTCAGCAGGAGTCAAATCTCTGTACATACAGATAAAATGTTTCTGGGTAGAGAGTCTTTTCACTCATAGAACAATAGTTACAGGATAACCTAGAGTTTTACAGCTAGAGCTTTGGAGAACTCAGCTGGAAGCTGGATCCAGATCTGGAGATAGACACATGGAGGGGGTCTATTAGCACTTTGGGAAACCAAATTTGACAGGTCCTTACTCATCTGGCCCCCACAGGGAAGCCAGTTCTCTCTCCAACACTGTAGTAATGGTCAATGCCGGAGCTTCCACAGACACCTGGATAGGGGTTGGAGTTATACAGTAACAGAAGACTGATTTTCTGTTTCTCTCTATTTTTGTTCTATATTTGCTGAGTTTAGATAATGAAGGTGATAATCTTGTGAATGTTAATGTAAAACTATGTGTGATGCAGTGCTACATGTAAAATTGTATGTACACTGAGCTATTGTGGATGCAAGGCATTATGCAGTAAACATGCAATCATCAAGTATTTTGTTGTAATTATTCAGACAATGCTGGGGGCCAGGGAGCTATCAAGGCAATTATCTCCATGTATGTTCAGTTTGGCCATTTTGGGTTTCATTTTACACAGATATTAATTAAGACCAATAAAGTAAGTTCTTGTAAAGTGTATACATTGTTATGCATATTAAGCTTTGTTTGTATTTTATTTGAGATGTTTTGACACTTTCATCATATTATTAAAATATTTCTCAAAAATAATCAGCATGAGATCAAAAATCAGTGAAATAAGGAAAAAGAGAAGACATGCATATTTTCTCAAATGGAAATCATGTAATTTGAAATACAGTTTTTTTGAGTTAATATTATGTAAATGTAACATCAGCTTCATTAAATTTCATTAAATGGTAGACACGTATCCTTCAAAGGACATTACAGAACCTGTTCTTTTTCCTCTTTCTGTTCTGCTCTCATAAGTTCTTCTTTGACCAGTCATTTTTACAAGTAACTGTATTGCTCCTTGAGTAATGTGTGTGTGTGTGTGTGTGTGTGTGTGTGTGTGTGTGTGTGTGTGTGTGTGTGTGTGTGTGTGTGTGTGTGTGTGTGTGTGTGTGTTTGTGTGTGTGCACACTGTTGGTCGAAGAAGGAGAGGAGGAAAGTGTGTTCGTAGGAAGAGAGAGAAGAGGAAGGCCACCTGGTCTCCTGTGTCTAGGAGACCAGGTGGAAAGGTAGCAAGGCTAGAAGTTTAGGAGTAGGGTTCGAGCTGTTCTATCATAGTGTAGATAGGAAGAGAAATCGAGTAGGAGTTGTCTTGAAAGAGGAGTTTGTTAGGAATGTCCTGGAGGTAAAAAGAGTGTCAGATAGAGTGATGAGTCTGAAGCTAGAAATTCAAGGTGTGATGTTCAGTGTTGTTAGTGGGTATGCTCCACAGGTAGACTGTGAGCTGGAGGAGAAGGAGAAATTCTGGTTGGACTTTGACGAAGTGATGCAGAGCATACCTAGAAGTGAGAGTTGTCATTGGTGCAGACTTCAATGGACATGTTGGTGCAGGAAAAAGAGGTGATGAGGAGGTGATGGGCAGGTTTAGTATCCAGGAGAGGAACGCAGAAGGATAGATGGTAGTTGACGTTGCAAAAAGTATGGAAATGGCTATAGTGAATACTTTCTTCCAGAAGAGGCAGGAACATAGCGTGGCCTATAAGAGTGAAGGTAGGAGCACACAGGTAGACTACATCTTGTGTAGACAGTGTAATCTGAAGGAGATCAGTAACTGCAAAGTAGTGGTAGGCAAGAGTGTAGCCAAACAGCATAGGATGGTGGTGAGGAAGATGAAGAGGGCAAAGGCAGAGCAGAGGACGAAATGGTAGAAGCTGAAAAAGAAAGTGTTGCATGACTTTTAGGAAGGAGTTAAGACAGGCCCTGGGTGGTCAGGAGGTGCTTCCAGATGACTGGACAACTACTGCTAATGTGAACAGGGAGACAGGAAGGAGAGTACTTGGTGTTTCATCTAGAAGGAAAGTAGATAAGGAGACTTGGTGGTGGAATGAGGAGGTACAGGAGTGTATACAGAGAATGAGGTTAGCTAAGAACAAGTGGGACACTGAGAGGACTGAGGAGAGTAGACAGGAGTAAAGGGAGATGCAGCGTGAGGTGAAAATAGAGATAGCAAAGGCCAAACAAGGGGCTTATGATGACTTCTATGCTAGGTTGGACAGTAAGGAGGGGGAGACTGATCTATACAGGTTGGCGAGACAGAGAGAGATGGGAAGGACGTGCCGCACATTTGGGTGATTAAGGATAGAGATGGAAGTCTATTGACAGGTGCCAGTAGTGTGATGGGAAGATGGAAAGAGTACTTTGAAGACTTGATGAACGAGGAAAATGAGAGAGAATAAAGACTAGAAGAGGTGACTGTTGTGGACCAGGAAGTAACAAAGATTAGTCAGGATGAAGTTAGGAGGGCATTGAAGAGAATGAAGAGTGGAAAGGCACTCGACCCTGATGATATACCTGTGGAGGTATGGAAGTGTCTAGGAGAGGTGGCAGTAGAGTTTCTGACTGGGTTGTTCAACAGGATCTTAGATAGTGAAAAGATGCCTGAGAAATGGAGAAGAAGTGTCCTGGTGCCCATTTTTAAGAACAAGGGAGATGTGCAGAGCTGTGGCAAGTGCAGAGGAATAAAGCTGATGAGCCACACAATGAAGTTACAGGAAAGAGTTAGACTAAGGGTAGAAGTGAGCATTTGTGAGCAGCAGTATGGTTTCTTGCCAAAAAAGAATATTACAGATGCAGTATTTGCTTTGTGGTTGTCGATAGAGAAGTACAGAAAAGGACAGAGGGAGCTGCATTGTGTTTTTGTAGATCTGAAGAAAGCTTATGACAGGGTGCCCAGAGAGGAACTGTGGTGTTGTGTGAGGAAGTCTGGAGTGGCAGAGAAGTATGTTAGGGCGATGCTGTACATGTACGAGGACTATAAGACAGTGGTGAGGTGTGCTGTAGGCGTGACAGAGGAGTTCAAGGTGGAGGTGGGCCTGCATCAGGGATCAGCTCTGAGCCCCTTCTTGTTGGTTATGGTGATGGACAGGCTGACAGACGAGGATAGATAGGAATCCCCATGGACTATGATGTTTGCAGATGACAATGTGATCTGTAGTGAGAGCAGAGAACAGGTGGAAGAGAAGCTAGAGAGTTGGAGGTTTGTCCTGGAAAGGAGAGGAATTAAGGTTAGCCGCAGTAAGACAGAGTACATGTGTGTGAATGAGAGGGACCCAAGTGGAAGAGTGAGGTTACAGGGAAAAGAGATCAAGAAGGTGGAGGATTTTAAGTACTTACGGTACACAGTCCAGAGCAACGGAGAGTGTGGAAAAGAGGTGAAGAAGCGTGTACAGGCAGGATGGAACGGGTGGAGAAAAGTGTCAGGTGTGATGTGTGATAGAAGAGTTTCAGCTAAAATGAAAGGTGTACAAAACTGTGGTGAGACCAACGATGTTGTTTGGTCTAGAGACAGTGTCACTGAGGAAAAGACGGAAGACAGAGCTGGAGGTAGCAGAGATGAAGATGCTGAAGTTGTCTTTGGGAGTGACCAGGATGGATAGGATCAGGAATGAGTACATCAGAGGGACAGCACATACGTACACTGCCCGGCCCAAAAAAAAGTCACCGTTTGGGTTTCAATGAGCAAATTGCAGTGTTATGATCAGGGGTTGCTTCAGTTGGTCAAGTCTAGGCTCAGCAATATTATTCAGCAAAAAAATTAAGTCAGTTGAGTATCTGAATGTATTGAATGACCAGGCAATCCCACAAATGGATTTTTTTGTCCCTGATGCACGATCATATTCCAGGACAACAATGCCAAACTTTATCGGACTCTAATTGTGAAAGAGTGGTCCAGGGAGCATGAGGAATCATTTTGACACATCAATTGGTCCCCACAGTCCTGAGCTTCACCCCATTCAAAGTCTACTGGATTTGCTGGAGAAGACCTTGCAGAGTGGTTTGACTCCTATCGTCAAAACAAGAACTCGGTCAAAAATTAATGCAATTCTGGACAGAAATAAATGCTGTGACGTTGTACGAGGTTGTCGAAACAATGCCGCAGCACCTCAATCAAAGCTACAGGCAGTCCCACGAAATATTAGAGTGTGTAATTTTTTTTTTTTGGCCGGGCAGTATATATATATATATATATATATATATATATATATATATATATATATATATATATATATATATATAGTTTATACAAAAATATACTGTATGTGTATATACACATTTATAACTGGTAGACAAGAGCTTGAAATTTTACTTTTCCATCTCAATATAAACCATCAGACAAGTCTATTATGTGTTAACTTATTCTACAAATCTGTCTTGTGCGTTTGTAGGCCTGAGTAGCATTTGTATATCACATTCATTTATGTACATATAGTCAAATAAACTTTGCAAAAAAGTCACATTTTCCATACACCTGTGAACAAGAAAAAGAATACTTAAGA
This sequence comes from Antennarius maculatus, assembly GCA_013358685.1. Taxonomy (NCBI): domain Eukaryota; kingdom Metazoa; phylum Chordata; class Actinopteri; order Lophiiformes; family Antennariidae; genus Antennarius; species Antennarius maculatus. Next base: position 15,061,509 of record CM023614.1, on the reverse strand, counting down.
TTTATTTCAAAGAAGTAGAGGAAACAGGAGCAGGAGACATCAGCCAGCGGTGCCAGTCTGGAGTCAAAGGAGGAGACACAGTTTGATGCTGGCAAAGATGTGCAGTAGCCCCCCCAGCTTAAGGTACAAAGTACTGATAGTCCCAAATTTCTCTGTAGTAAGCACTTATTTAATGGCCTTGAAAATATCAATGACTTAGTGGTTAAATGAGACACTGCAACTAAAGTTGAAAGTTATCATGATTATGAGTGCAATAGTCATTATTTCATTTCAGGATGGTAATCACACCCCCATTAGAAAAAAAGATGGTTTCATTATCATTCTATAATTTACTCTATAATTCCAGCAATCTTTGAACACACCTCTGTACAGCACCAGGAATTATAGACAACAATACTATGAATATTTTATTCGATGCATTAGTCCCATTCAAACTCGATACTGAGATATCATTTAGTACGTCTTAAAATATAAAATGTTATATATACTACAACTTAGCTGAATAATTAATGAGTATAACTTGCTGAGAGATCAATATTACATTACTTGCTCAGGTAATGAACATTTCAAATAAAGTATTTAATCAACAGTCAATGTAATGCTCTTCAGCTACATCTGTCTGGAGTTAAATTAAAGAATTTATAATCATTTTAGAAATTGTTTAAAAGTATGTCCCAATGAAGAACAGGGTATATTTTGCGCAGCAGCATTTGAATGCATATTTATGGGCAACACTGATGTCTCTTACAATGTGTAGTTCTAACAACACTGTTGTCTGCTGGCATTTAAAATGTAACAAATGCTGCATTTTACTCTCACTTGTGTCAGGCCCAAAGCCACTGGCAACAGCCCGACAGTATACGTGACTGTTAACAAAGAAGACAGAGACAGACCAAGAGATGCACTGTCCAGATAATTTAGCAAGACAGCCTAGAGAGAGATGCACCACGGTGTAGCACATCAAGTTATTGGTACAGTTATTCACTGACATCACACTTTGAGACAGGAGAACACAACGGATTGTTGATCCTAACTCACTCTCGTGGGGCCTTTCTCTCTCTCTCTCTCTCTCTCTCTCTCTCTGAAAACAGGAAGGAGTGTGTTAGCGTCTCTGCACATTCTACTCACTTTAATTTTGCTTTTATATATATTTCTACAAGTTTTTGTGTACTGTAATTTAACCACAGTCACGTTTTGGGGATTTGTGAGAGAAATAGATGGGAGTGGGGTGTCCAAGTGTGTATTTACATGTATCTTCACTTTCAGTTGATGACGGTACTTCACAGTTGCGTTGATTGTGAGACTTTTGCAGAGATTAGGAAGCACTATGGTCGCCCCGAGACGGAAGAGAAACCCATTCTGGCGAAGCTCACATGGCAGCATAGGATAAAGTTAACAGCCCCCCCCAATTGCTCGGTGGGGAAGGTGTTTTTAGCGATGGGAGAGAAGGTTGGTTACGACAGCGTTAAAGCAGGCTCCCAAATGAACAAAGCAGTGGTAATTTTTCTTGACGAAATTGAAAAGGTGCACTAGGTGGTTATGAGCAGGGTGGTGATTAAGAATACCTTCATCCCCATCCTCCACTTTGCTGGCCCAATTAAAACGGTGATCATATCGAACACACCGACATGGTCGGCTCCTGAGTTCTATCAATATGTTCCCAGTTGGCAATACCACTCAGGCATGTTACGCCTTTCGGAGACAAGTTATGATGATCCGTAATTGGTTCGATGAAGAGCTGAATTTCACGCTTATGTTTAAAATTTATCACTATGACTACATGGTTTATAATGTAGCCGCAAGAGGGCACAAGCCAGTGTCTTATTGTGCCGGTCCCAAGCCCGGATAAATACAGAGGGTTGCGTCAGGAAGGGCTTCCGGCGTAAAACTTTTGCCAAATCAAAGATGCGAATCAAACCTATGACTTCCATACCGGATCGGTCGAGGCCCGGGTTAACAATGACCGCCATCGGCGCTGTTGACCTACAGGGCGCCGGTGGAAATTGGATTACTGTTGGTCGAAGAAGGAGAGGAGGAAAGTGCGTTCGCACGAAGAAAGAGAAGAGGAGCGCCAAGAGTATAGGACTAAGAGTAGGGACGTTGAATGTTGGAACTATGACAGGAAAAGGTAGAGAGTTGGTCGACATGATGCAGAGGAGGAAGGTAGACATACTGTGTGTCCAGGAGACCAGGTGGAAAGGTAGCAAGGCTAGAAGTTTAGGAGCAGGGTTCAAGTTGTTCTATCATGGTGTAGATGGGAAGAGAAATGAAGTAGGAGTTATCTTGAAGGAGGAGTTTGTTAGGAATGTCCTGGAGGTAAAAAGAGTGTCAGATAGAGTGATGAGTCTGAAGCTAGAAATAGAAGGTGTGATGTTCAATGTTGTTAGTGGGCATGCCCCACAGGTAGGATGTGAGCTGGAGGAGAAGTAGAAATTCTGGTTGGACTTTGATGAAGTGATGCAGAGCATACCTAGAAGTGAGAGAGTTGTCATTGGTGCAGACTTTAATGGACATGTTGGTGCAGGTAACAGAGGTGATGAGGATGTGATGGGCAGGTTTGGTATCCAGGAGAGGAATGCAGAAGGACAGATGGTAGTTGACTTTGCAAAAAGGGTGGAAATGGCTGTAGTGAATACTTTCTTCCAGAAAAGGCAGGAACATAGGGTGACCTATAAGAGTGGTGGTAGGAGTACACAGGTAGACTACATCTTGTGTAGACGATGTAACCTGAAGGAGATCAGTGACTGTAAAGTGGTGGTAGGCGAGAGTGTAGCCAAACAGCATAGGATGGTGGTGTGTAGGATGACTCTGGTGGTGAGGAAGATGAAGAGGGCAAAGGCAGAGCAGAGGACGAAATGGTGGAAGATAAAAAAGGAAGGGTATTGCATGACCTTTAGGAAGGAGTTAAGACAGGCTCTGGGTGGTCAGGAGGTGCTTCCAGATGACTGGACAACTACAGCTAATGTGATCAGGGAGACAGGTAGGAGAGTATTTGGTGTGTCATCTGGAAGGAAAGTAGATAAGGAGACTTGGTGGTGGAATGAGGAGGTACAGGAGTGTATACAAAGAAAGAGGTTAGCTAAGAAGAAGTGGGACACTGAGAGGACTGAGGAGAGTAGACAGGAGTACAGGGAGATGCAGCGTAAGGTGAAGGTAGAGGTAGCAAAGGCCAAACAAGAAGCTTATGATGACTTATATGCTCGGTTGGACAGTAAGGAGGGAGAGACTGATCTATACAGGCTGGCAAGACAGAGAGATAGAGATGGGAAGGACGTGCAGCAGGTTAGGGTGATTAAGGATAGGGATGGAAGTCTATTGACAGGTGCCAGCAGTGTGATGGGAAGATGGAAAGAGTACTTTGAAGAGTTGATGAACGTGGAAAATGAGAGAGAACAAAGACTAGAAGAGGTGACTGCTGTGGACCAGGATGTAGCAAAGATTAGTCAGGATGAAGTGAGGAGAGCACTGAAGAGGATGAAGAGTGGAAAGGCAGTCGGTCCTGATGATATACCTGTAGAGGTTTGGAAGTGTCTAGGAGAGGTGGCAGTAGAGTTTCTGACTGGGTTGTTCAACAGGATCTTAGATAGTGAGAAGATGCCTGAGGAGTGGAGGAGAAGTGTGCTGGTGCCCATTTTTAAGAACAAGGGAGATGTGCAGAGTTGTGGCAACTACAGAGGAATAAAGCTGATGAGCCATACAATGAAGTTATGGGAAAGAGTAGTGGAAGCTAGACTAAGGGCAGAAGTGAGCATTTGTGAGCAGCAGTATGGTTTCATGCCAAAAAAGAGTACTACAGATGCAGTATTTGCTTTGAGGATGTTGATAGAGAAGTACAGAGAAGGCCTGACGGAGCTGCATTGTGTTTTTGTAGATCTGGAGAAAGCTTATGACAGGGTGCCCAGAGAGGAACTGTGGTATTGTATGAGGAAGTCTGGAGTGGCAGAGAAGTATGTTAGAGCGGTGCAGGACATGTATGAGGACTGTAAGACAGTGGTGAGGTGTGCTGTAGGTGTGACAGAGGAGTTCAAGGTGGAGGTGGGACTGCATCAGGGATCAGCTCTGAGCCCCTTCTTGTTCGCTATGGTGATGGACAGGCTGACAGACGAGGTTAGACAGGAATCTCCATGGACTATGATGTTTGCAGATGACATTGTGATCTGCAGTGAGAGTAGGGAAGAGGTGGAGGAGAAGCTAGAGAGGTGGAGGTTTGTCCTGGAAAGGAGAGGGATGAAGGTTAGCCGCAGTAAGACAGAGTACATGTGTGTGAATGAGAGGGACCAAAGTGGAAGAGTGAGGTTACAGGGAGAAGAGATCAAGAAGGTGGAGGATTTTAAGTACTTAGGGTCAACAGTCCAGAGCAATGGAGAGTGGGGAAAAGAGGTGAAGAAACGTGTACAGGCAGGATGGAACGGGTGGAGAAAAGTGTCAAGTGTGATAGAAGAGTTTCAGCTAAAATGAAAGGAAAGGTGTACAAAACTGTGGTGAGACCAGCGATGGTTTTCGGTCTAGAGACAGCGTCACTGAGGAAAAGACAGGAGGCAGAGCTGGAGGTAGCAGAGATGAAGATGCTGAGGTTCTCTTTGGGAGTGACCAGGAAGGATAGGATCAGGAATGAGTACATCAGAGGGACAGCACATGTTAGAGGTTTTGGAGATAAAGTCAGAGAGGCCAGACTGAGATGGTTTGGACATGTCCAGAGGAGAGATAGTGAATATATTGGTAGAAGGATGCTGAGTTTTGAGCTGCCAGGCAGGAGGCCAAGAGGAAAACCAAAGAGGAGGTTTATGGATGTAGTGAAAGAGGACATGAAGGTAGTTGGTGTGAGAGAAGAGGATGCAAAGGACAGGGTTAGATGGAGGCAATTGATTCGCTGTGGCGACCCCTGAAGGGAAAAGCCGAAAGGAAAAGAAGAAGAAGAAGAAGAAGAAGAAGAAGAAGAAGACTATGACTACATGGTTTATGTCACCAGTGGGGGCATGAAATGTTTCAAGTGCGAATGGGAGGGACGTCTCATGCATAACTGTCTGAAGGGAGACGATGAGCGCTGGTTGCGCTCGTGGGGTGTCTGGCGGTGGGAGCCGCAAAGCCAGTAGTTGCAGCTACTTACGCGGCTGTGGCAGCGTCCGGCGCTGCGGCCCGGGCTCCGGGCTCCACAGCCTTGTGGGTTTCCGACTCCTTTACCCGCTGGGTAAATGACTACCAACCCGGAACCGCAGGATAACACGAAGGATACAGGTGACAATGCAATGGTTAAACAACCGGGGTCCACAATCCCTCTGGTATCTTCCAGTACTGCAGGTTGATTTCACAATCGCAGACTTGTGAGTTTCCATCTCAACCCCACGCGGAATCATCGGGCATCAACCCAGAGGTCACAGGTGACAGGGCAAAAGTTAAAAAGTCGCTGGCCATCTTACCCCGGAGCCACAGAATAACACAGAGGCTGAGGGGGCCAGAGAGACAGCCGCCAGGTTGGTTAAACAGTCGCCGACCACCAACCCGGAGCCACAGAATAGCACGCAGGACACAGATAACAGCACAAAGGATGGACAGAGTCATTTGGTGAAGGCTGAAGGGGCCAGAGAGACAGCCGCCAGAGTGGTAGAGTCTCTGCTGGAAAGGACGAGGAGGAGGATGATATTGTGATAGACGGGGAATTATTAAAGATAGCTCTTAAGAGGAAAAACACTAACACAAGAATGAATAAAGCCAAAAAAAGAAACACCTGAGACACAAAAAGTTCAGGGGCAAAAGTAGAAAAAATTTTCCTGACTTCAACATGTTTCTGGATAGCGTCAGCTTTTATATGAAAAGTAAAACAAGAAGTGGTGAGCCAGTTTTTACAGACCAAGAGTTTCATAGATTGAAAAAACTAAGGAAAAAATTAAAAGACATGATTGTAGAAGAGACAATTGTGGAGAACAGATAATTGTTTTTTTTTTTTCTTAATTTTGCTGGGTTTTTTCAGTTTGATAAATGTTAAAAAAAAGAAAAGTTAGATGTTTCTTTGTTCAGAAAACACACAGTACTAATCTTCTTTAGGTGAATCTCTTGGATTTTGTGTGAACGTGATTATTTTGTAATTTGACTTGTATGAATAAACGTCATGTTAAAAATCAAGTCTCTCTCTCCCTCTCTCTTTCTCTCTTGCTCTCTGTTTCTCTCTTTCTCTCATGGCTGGGAGAGAGAGAGCGAGAGAGAGACAACACAAGTTAACACGTACATATAGATAACAGCCACAACATTCAAAGCAAAGTAAAATCCAAAGCTTCTGTAACACAAGATGCTTACATAATCTGCACATTGAGCTTTGCAGTGGCACTCTTTAAAAAGGAAAAGTAAAGCTGCCATATGAGTTGGAGATATACATACAATAGACATACAGGTACTGTCTGTCTACATTCAATATGTGTACATATGTAGGGGATTTTTTTTTTTTGAGCGATCTCACAAACTCCTTGTGTTATTCCAATCCATCCCATCAAGTGGTTCCCTGATGCCTATGAATATTTGCCTCCATCTTTATCTGGCGGAATCTTTATAAACTCTGACAGCTGTTTTGCTATTATTAATGTCTCTGCTAAGCATTATGAAGGTGAAACCATTCCTCAACAATAGGTGACAGTTATATTGTTAAAAAATTTGCATCCACAGTGACCGGTTAGCATATGTAGGGAAATTACCCAACCATTACTTGACTGGAGTCATTAGTAGTCTAAAATCAAGTAGTCAGTGATTGCTAATAGAAATTTCTGTCTTGCAGACTGAAATTGCTGCTGCGGATTTCACTGATAATCTTGATCTCGCATGGGGATTTTAATGGCAGATTGCTGGACAAACTTAACCATCAAAATTAACCATGAGGTGGACAGACCAAAAATAGAACTTCGGTTACTAAAGTTGCTCATTTTTATATTTTCTACATATTTCAGGTGACACAAAGTCGCTGACAGACATTAATATTCTAAGCATCTCCAAGCTATGGTCATCGTTAATTAAGGTTCTTGTGTTCTGACTTATTGACCCAAGGAGCTCAAGGGATTTCCTTGGGTCATGGAGGAGCTCATGGAATTTGGCCCATGGCCCAACTTCTTTCCGTTTTGGCCATTCACAATGTTTGATGCATGACAATTTAAATCCTCTTGTCTAATTAAATGTGATCTGCACTTGTGCTAAATGACTTTTTTTTCTGCTTGCTGAGATATCAGCCACCTCACACGCAAGGTGACATTCCACTTTTCCATTATGCAGGATTATAACAGGTATGTAGGACTTGGGAGGATATAGTGTATGTGGAGGCCCCCTACCACCCTGGAAGTTCTTTTTTTATTTCTGGAGAATAAGTAATAGTGATGAGCAGACTGCTGGCCGGGAAGAATCAAAGGGATTTGGGGCTTAATTCACAGCTTAGCTACCCCATCTCTGGTGTCAGCACAATGCAAAGTTCAATGCTAAATCATTAATAAAATAATGCCATCACTCAGCCAATAGTCAATGCAAAATTCAACACCTTTTGTGGTCAACACTAGAACTCTGTAAAAGAATACCTAGTGTACCTATCTGATACACATTATTAGATAGGTATTAGATAGTAAATAGTATTCTAATTTTTTTAATTCCTGTTTTTGTAGATTTTATGAGCTGGAAGCCTAAATTTACATACAAATAAGCAAACAAATAAATACGAATCATTTGAACTCTGGAACCTGAATCTATAATCTATGAAAGTTTAACTTTTTGGATGGGATAGGGAAATAAATAAACTTTTCCATTGTCTTCTAAATTTTTGAAAAGGAACTGAATTATTACTTTTTTATTTCTTTGTTTTGTAATTACCTTAAAAATATCTCATAAACTTATGTTATATTGGCAATAAATTCTTTGATGAAAGAGTGTCCAGAGTATCTGTGAAATGTAAAATGCACCCATATTCATGCAGATAATTTAGTAAACTTGGTTGTGGATGTAATAGAAGGTAGCACAATAAAACCCCAAATGAGTCTAATAGAGTTCCAATTCAGCAGTCTTTAAATCCAGGATTAAATAAGGTAAGGGTCTGGATGCTTGCATGGGAGATGGATTCCCTAGAGAAGCCAGACAGGGGGCTGATCACACCGACAAAATTACATTGGAGGACAACCAAAGGGGCAAACCGGAACCAAAAATGTTGACAAGACTGTCTATGACAGCAACAAGGTCTGTATCGAAGATACGACCACAGGATTTTCAGTTTCACAGGGCTACATCCTGAACCCCTGACCATGGTTTATATTTGAAAGAAATATCAAAAGGACGGGAAGTTCCCCTTGTAACACCAAGTCTCTGTCATCCTGCTGTGAAAAAACTTTGGTATTCCTGAACCTCAGTCTTCCACTCTTAGGCCCCATCCACACGATGCCGGAACTTTTTGAAAGCGCAACTTTTTGTTACGTTTACGCCTTCCGTCCACACGACAACGCAGATATCCAGAACGAAAACGGAACTTTTTGAAAACGCTGGCCTAGGTGGATTTTTTTTAAAACGCTGGGTCTGCGTTGTCGTGTGGACGGTGTATCCGCAACTTTTTAAAACGCTGAGGTCTTGCCTGCGACAAAAACCTCTGTGACGTCATATTTACGGGCCCGTGTGTACAAACAAGATGGACGTACGAACCTTGTTGATGGCAGCATTCTTGCAGGCGTTTTGTGACAACAAAACACAGAGGATTCCTATTGGATAAAATTTGACTCAATACTGCCACCACATGGTTTGGCATGCTTATAGCCGTCTTCGAAAACGCATGTATGCGTTTACGTGTGGACGGAGATTTTTTTGAAAACGCTGTCGTGTGGACGCAAATCGTTTTCGATGCATTTTCAAAAAGTTGCGTTTTCAAAAAAATCCATCATCGTGTGGACGGGGCCTTAGTGTCTTTAATTCTAGATCCGTAGTGACCTGCTGCTTTTTCAGGCTTTAGTATTGCTGATATTCATGAGTCTATTAAAACCTCTTAACCAAACAGTTTTACATTCTGAATGTACTGATCCATATGGGCTGGGGTAATGTTCTACTCTTAAAGACCTCCTAAAGACTTCTGAAAGCATTTTTTTTTATCTATGGACCTTTTTTCTCCTTTTAAGAGAGGTATTACTCCCTTAATAAAAAAGCATATCATCGTTTGATTCCCTCCATTTATTGAATAAATAATACCTTACAATGTGCTTTCTACATCTGTCAATGTGGTTTTAAATACAGTAATCAAATCTAGATAATTTTTAGAAATGCTTCTTCAGGTAACTATTCTTCTTGAGCAAAGTGCATTAAAAGTTTTTTTTATGTATCCAATCCAATCCAATTTATTCATATAGCACAATTTAAATAAACACAAGGTTTCCAAAGTGCTGCACTGTATTTATTCTTCTGATTTTCAGTGCAGCATCTAACACGAGTGATCACGACGTCCCTCCAGTTTGATCTCTAAAACATAATTGAAAAATATGTTTACTCAGTCCACGGGTTCATATGTCTATAAAGGATGACCTACCTGTTAAAGCTGCTGACGGAAGATGTCGGAATCCTGTTTTTTTTTCCCTGTGTATGCTTCCATCAGTAGCATCATCAGTCTGCATAATGAGAGTTTAATAGATGACACCCAACGGCACATGTCAACTCAGCCAGCAATCCTGACTTCACTCCATCACTACCTGACTGGCCTTTATAAATATATCCACGAGCGACAAGTTGTTAGAGCTGAAGAAAGACAAAATACAAAATATTTGTGCTTCAACCAATATCATTGAGAGACAGGTATTTTAATTTCCAAAGTAAAATTGGAACTCATACACAAGTCTTTAGAAAGATTTAATTACTACAACAACAAAAGATCCCACGTAAAAAGTGGGGAAGCTGCTTTTATAAATGACGGTTTCAATTTTTATGATTGCTTTTATTTTTACCTACTTTTAAAACTATTTTGTTTAGTAAAATTTTGTTCATTTAGTGTGTCTTAAGTTTTACTACATCGGAGCCAGGCTAGTACATCTGTTCTTGCTTTAATTGGGTTAGGATTAAGGCCTGTGCAGCCCGTTGTGAAACATAACCTCATTTGTAGATTCCAGGGATCATATACGCATGTGTTATTTTTGAAACAGACATATTTGCTGTTTTGGAAGTCACCGCAGATTAACTTCTCCAGTTGTGTAAGTAATTACATTTTGGCCAGAAATGAGCTGTCTGTAGGGGTAAATTTCTACAAGTAGGAATACCGTCATAGTTTTTATCAATTTCACAGCACTTTTTTCCTTTATCAGAACTCATTGGTGTTGACACATAATTCCAAGTGTAACCCTGTCAGTATAGAGGGTTACTTATTTTGAAAAGGTCCGCTAAAGCGGCGCAGGTGACTTCTGCCTCCGGTAGCGTGCAGAGAATGAGGACGATGGAGAGACCACACCCCACAGGGGTAATAAGCTGGAACTTTCTTAAAGTGCAGTGGATTGATTTAAACAGTTTTGGATGGAGAGAAAGAAGAAGAGAAAAAGATGTTCCCGTGCACCACGCTGGAATATTAATGGGTGAAAAGAACTTATGATGACAAGTTTTTGTTTAATTGATAAGAACCGGGTTTTTTTAAACTGTTTTCTGTGGAGATTCATGTCGGGAATCGCCGAAACTGTTAATTGAAGCTCAAGGGCCCCACACAGTCGCCATTTCGAAGGAGATTCGCCATTCCAGATTCAACGCGTGGTCCAATCCAAAGATAGCGAGTCACTGTTCCAGGATTTGATAAGAAAAAGATTGATACTGAGATCTACTGGATGTCTTTGGATGGACATGAACTTTGGGATTCTACTCTTAGAGTAGCATAAGCTTGTACCTTATAAACTCTCAGCACACTCTGCAGGTTAGGCCACCATAGAGCCTATATTACAAAACCCCGGGGTGTTTTGTTTATTATTTTAATTATTTTTTTGGTCCATTTTCTTATCTATAGAAGTGCTATTTTTCTATTAATATTATTCTGAAATCTTATATATAGATGACTTTAAGTTCTTTAAATTTCAATACATGTCATCTGATCAAATCTACTGAGTTTGTCTCATTTATGACACCTCCTGCTCCAGTAGTCGAACCTCCGCATTGGCCCAACATCCCTCAAATTCTCAGAATTTAATTTACTGAAATCTGAACGGTTGTTACACAAGTGTGGCTGTAAATTGAGTGCTGATGCCTGGTTACAGTGAACTCAAAGCATTTAGACACCATCAAGGCTGTAGGTACAAACACACAAATAGAATCTTGCACATCTTTCTCTCTTTATTGTGCTCAAACAATTGCCCCTCAGAGACTTCTTTGCACTGGCTTATGGTGCAGTGACCTTTCACAAAATAACTATTCCCATTGGTCTTATGGTTAAGGTATTAAGCAGTAAAGTGCAAACTACTTTGTTTGGCACAGTTAGCGAACCCTTTTTTAAAAATACACACTAATTTGTACTGAAACATTCAAGTATTTTTACACCCTTGGGGTATAAGTAGTTCTCTCCCATTAGGAAATATTATTTGTTGACTGAAATAGAGCAGTGATGTAAATTTAATCACCTATTTCTGTAAATGTTATTCAAGACCAGAATGAAATCTTTTTGAGGGCTCATTATGTGTATAGTCGCTCCTGCACATTGACCAACAGACTATGGTAAATCTATCCCACACTATAGATGGCTTGCCATGTGACCCTCCGAGAGAAGATGTACAGTTTGAGAGTGACATTACTAATCCAGTGGCTCACTGACCTCCTGGTATCAAAGAAGATCAGATTTTATGACCCCTGTCGTCTTTGAACAGGTCAAGACCCTGCTGTGTATGGTACCTATAATAGTTTGTGCTAATGTTACATGGCCCTTGAAATACTTCATGTCACCCTTGTCTGCTGCACTTTTGAATGTAATCCTCTGCAACATCACACAGAATTTTATACTGATTCAATAAGTGGTTTTCACAGTAAGAACACATTTACCAAATGTAACCAATTACCAGTTACTGCTCAACTTAGCACAATACCACCCTTTCTCCCCTTTCGCCATCTTAAATATTCTATAAAACAAGCAAGCAACATTAAAAAAAACATTAGAAATGAAAATTTAGCTTTCAGGGTAATTTTTTTCTGTGTTATCAATGATGATTATTGGTTAGTTGAATATAAAGATATGCATTTGTATGTTTTTAAATACTATGAATAGTAGGTTATTCTCACTCTGTATAAATGCCGTTATATATCTGTACATCTGGATACTTTCTACTCTGTTGCTTGTACTATATTTGTTTGAGAAATTCTTTGAAAGGACAGTCTCTCATGTAGTTATCCATATTTACTGGAGAGGGATTGTCTTTTTAGTCAAGCTCTCTATCCATCACTTGGAATTGCTTAGTGAGGTCCTTTCAAAAGAGCTCATTTGGCACCTTCCTCAAGTCACTGGCAATTAACATGATGTACAGTAACTGTTTTCTTTAACCTCAGCATAGAATGTGAGTAATTTGTGTCCTTTTTTTCGTAAACCTGAGCAGCATATCTAAGATCGTTTCTGTGTAGCACTTCAAAGAGAATCCCATGCTTTTTGTATTAGAACAACTGTGATCCAGCACAACAAACTGAATCATCCTACATGCCATGTACACTGACAGAGAGGTAGCATAATCTATCCAAAGAAGATGTCATATAACAGCTGCTCATATAGCATTTCTCAATAAGTGCTCACGCATCAAGTTTGGCCTAGGTGAAGGAGAACTGCAGTTGATTCTGCTGCCATTTAATATTTTTTATCTTCTGAATGTATCTGGCTCTTCATCAAGGCTGTGTTTAGCATGATGTGATGGAGAATGTGAGTGAGAAGCCTGATGTGTGAGGCTTATAGTGCTAATGCACTATAAAGACCTCGTACTGTTGTCTGGTTTAGTCAAGCTTGTACGTTCAGCACATTGGCAACCTTGTTCTTGGTAAGCTTACTTACTGAGGATTGGACAGATTTGGTCGATCATTACAGGCCGACCTGCTGCACTGTGTCAATCAGGATTTGATGTAGGATTTGGTGTGAAGCAACTCTTACAGAAATAGCAGAATAGATGTGGATCTTTCTAAATAATCCATACAGCAAACTATGCATGATCGAGAAAAAAATCAAACACTAAGTGTGTGTTCAGACTCAATGCAAAGTGAGATTAAGTACACAACTTAATAGAAAGTTAACACAAAGCCACAGGTGAACATAATTTATTTTTGCTGTTGGACTACTGGAACAAAGGCAAATGCATGAATTTAAATTTGAGCATTTGAACTTGGGTAAAAAAGAAACTTGTGCTTCCACACAACGCTTTTTGACTCCAAATCATGAAAATATAAAACTGAGAAGATGTGGAAAGCAATTTAAACATTAAGAAAGCTGATAAATACTACACAGTGACACACATTTTTTTTGCCTTGCAGCACATCAGCTGGCTATAATCTACTTGAAAACAATAACACATCACCTGCTTTTTATTATTTTCTTTTATAAAACTTTAATAAAGTGTCCTTAATGCTTAGTTTTCTTAGTCTATGTGCCAGAAATTTCCTTTGGTAGCTAGAATTCCACTGCAAAACCCTGTTATCTTGATCCACTTCTATTTTTCAAAACTTCATATGAATAAAGCAGTTCATTATTCAAAAAGGGAATTGAGGTATGCTGTCATACACTTAGACATTGTAAAAAGACAAAGTAAAGTTGTTATATGAAAAATAAAACCCAACACACACAAAGCAGGAAATTGATGCTATATACTGTAAAATGATGTATGACTAGCTCAAAGGAGACACACCAGTTGAGTCAGAATGCGTTCTCTTTAGCAGCTGTAGATCTGACTAGAAGTACTTGTAGCTTTAAGTGTGCTCAGCATCACTGCCAATTTAGTAATGAATATTCTCTCTTACTGTCCGATACCAACATTAGCAGGCAATTGCTCTGAGTAAACAGGAAAGTGACTAAACATTATTTGTCTCATTACGCAAATAGACACAGTCTGTGCACATCATGGCATCAGAATTTGACAACATTTCAAATCACCTTATACTTTTGTATTGGAAAATATCTTTCTGGAAATTATGAACTGAAAAATAAAAACACTCACTGAAAGATAATTAATATCTAAAATGTTGTATTGTTATACTGTAGAAACAGAAATTAGGCACTGATGAGATAAAATAAATAAGTAAAAACAGAGTTAAGGTGTACAAAACTGTGG
>CM023614.1:14997257-15042257 GCA_013358685.1 Antennarius maculatus | reverse complement strand
GTTTGGGCCAAAACTGTGGAATTGATCTGTAATCGATCAAAATACTTATACAGCTCTCTCATTTAAAGAGGATTTTATTGATCTGTCAAAGTTCCACTTTATAATTGCTTCAGTGAAGCTTTGGAACAGCAGTTACATGTGGATAGGTAACACAGGAAAGAACATGGGTTGGCCAACTTACAGGTCCTTAAAGTAAGGAGTAACACACACTTTCACACACACGCACACAGAGAGAGAGAGAGAGAAAGAGAGAGAGAGTGAGAGAGAAACAGAGAAACACACATCCCAACATATTCACATCCTAAAAACAGAATAAAGATCTTTAACTGAATTCAGATAAGAGAAGTGTTCCCGTACACAGTAGGAGTCTTCTGTTTAAAATCACATCAAAGTTTTTTCTTTGTTTTTTTCTCACCAAACATCCTATCGTCATACACTTGTACAATGGCCAGATCTAGTAATCCATGTTTTCTGCTCATCTGAGTGTTGTGTCTTATGTATGCAGGCTTATGTCAACCAACAGGTTTTATGTTACTTGACTGCCACCTAGTGAAAGAGCTCAAAGGGTTTATCAGGTTTAAGAGATGTGGCTTCTTTGAAAGAGCTGTCTGAATTAATCTTCCACAGAAGCCTTTTAATGGCAACACATTGGGTCTGTTGGCAACAATACCAAAGCACATGTATTACAGGTTTGTGAAAATTACATAGGAATGCAGGTTTTAAGTTTCATTTCTAACTTTCATTATTATTTGAAATAAATTAAAATGAGAGATTATTGACTCCTGAAAATGTCTGGTATCAAATGAAACATTTGAGATTCATCATAATATTAAGCTAAAGATGCTGAAATTTGTGTTTAATAAGCAAGATACTGTTTCAACACCAATTAGCGTTGAGTCCCATCTGTCACACTAAGCATCCAACCCTCTCCTCCCACCCTTTTTCACCCTTTCTTTCTCCTTTCATTCTTCAAGGGAACAGAAAAAAGTAAACTTTCCAGTCGTCCAGTCTACATCCAGTGGGGGCGTTGTCTAACGTTTAAAAAGCTGTACTGGCCATTAAGCCTTCACATTAATTCCAAATAAAGAAAGTTAGTTCAACTTTGTTTTTGAAAATGGTCATCTAAAAAAACACTAAAAGTAAAACAAGAATGAAATCATCTTAGAAAGATATTGACTTTATGTGTTGGTATTTAAGATTTTATGTTCCCTGGTCAATATTCAGGCTTACCTTCAAAAGACCAAAGAGAAATAAATATTTCACAGTATAGATGTGCAACAAATGAAACTATCTTCAATTTTAATGAATTTGAACCAGAGTAAAGATCAGGCAAATGTTATGGTCCAAACCAAATTAACTGAACAATTGGGAACTAATTCTGAGAGGACTGTGGCATGTTTTTGTTTTCTCCAGAGATGAGCAGGTCTGAATCCAAGCACAGGAGAATGTCCCTGTATCTTTGATGAGTGCGAAGCATCAAAAGCAGATAACGATCATGACCATTACTAAGTTACGGCCATTATTTATTGAAAAGCAACTTAGCTCGGCAACAGGATTACTCTGTCAAGATTAATCGGTCTTCTCATTCATTCACCATTCATGTCAGATTTAAATGAATGTTAATAATGGAAGAGCTGTACAACAAAAAAAGAAAAGGAGAAAATAGCGGTTAACTGTAACACTGGTTCTGGTTTTTACTATTGTGCTGCAGTGATAGGGCTTTCATGCAGGCTTAAATCAATTAAAGCATTTTAAGGGATGAGTCACCCATGATTTTATTATAAGTATATATTCTGGCAATCAATTGAACAATGGCATTTGTGAAGACATAATTTAATGAACATCTGGATTTCTGAGGATGCTTAATGATTTCACATTCATCTCCCTCTAAATTGCTAAAGTGCACACAATTATGTTTTTAATTAACTGTGAATATGTTTCTGGCAATTGAAATTATTCATCTCTTAAACATGAAATTATCACATGATTTCAGAATGGATCAATGAACTGTGCTTTAAATGTTCTTCCTTGAAACTGTAGGTCTCTGAATAATAGCTATGATTTTTGATATTGTTTTGTTACCCAAATAAAGGAGGGGACAAGAGGATCATCTTGATGTATGTTTTGTTTTGTTATTTCTTCACAATTCACGTCATAAAACTTTTAATGACTACAACACAGAATAATCATCGGGTTTACCAGACCAGTCATTAAACCCTGCTGTCTGTCATTCAAAGCAAATAAAGAAAATAGGTCCCTAATGAATATTATTTGGCACTTCCTGGTCTCTGAGACCTTTTGGACTCCTCAATGCAGTTCTGACAGTCATTTCCTCTGACCTCAATCACTAATTCCTCATTAGAAATGATGAGCTTCTTCATCACCTCTCTTTGGAAAAGGTTAGGCCTGGGCCCAAAGGAGAGGCAGTGAGTCCTTCACTCTGGACCTGATGGAAGCTTCACAGCCCTGCAGCTATTGATTGGGGGCTTCAGGTTGCCTCTCCACCAATGTAGGGGTCTGCACTGCAGCATACTAAGCTGATGTATAATCAATGACTCATACCACAGCCGGCCTCTGTGCACAAACCCGTCAAATTATACAGTAGCCATCCAATACCTGACATAGAGTATTTTGATAACTGCCTTCTAAAAGAATGACACAGATGTTCCACAAACACCAACACACACAGGTAAATACACTTTAGAATGTGCATACGCTGAACCGTATACCAAGATGAGCAAAGCCTCACAAACTCTCACAAACAACCTACACACTGTCTTCTACACATTCAGACACACAAACAGACGCTGGGTCCTGAAGGGCTACTTTGATTTTTCCTCCCTCTGTCCAGATGAAATGCTTATCAGCTCAAATACTCTTTAAAAATATATATACAAGTTATAAAAACCAATCCTTCTTGGAAATAGTTGCCTTTGGAGTCTAGCAGACACCAGCTGTGAGACATGGCCTATCCACGCACTTGGCCTGGCAGCAGCTCCAACGTGCCCTCCTCCTCTTCATGGGACTTAATGATATGCACAAGCACACTCCTGGACCAGCTTCCCAGAGCATTTAATCCACAGAGATATGATACTATTCTGAATGTTGTGCCATCCATCTCTCTCCTCTCTCCTTTTTCTTTGTCTTTCCTTCAATACCATTCATACTGCACTCACACAGTTTGATAAGGTGCTCTGTTATCTGTCTGTCATCCATCTAACTGACCGTCTCATCCATTCACTTTTAAGTGATGGAGTAATTCCACTCCCTTCACATTTCCAAAAATACGAGTTGTTTTCCTCGCAAGCCTTTGATGCTCATTGGTATGCGATATATCTCCTCAATCAAACATGTTTTAGTTCTGCATCATGACGTTACTTTGATTTTCCATTTTCTTAAATTATTACATCTGTACTATCTGTTATGTAGTCTTTTTAGCCTTAGTGAACATTGCTGTTCATTAGGAAATCTTGTGTTCAGATTTTCATCTCAATAACATTAATTCAACGAACCATCTTCTGACCCTTCTGTGCTTGAGCAAACTATAAAAATATATGAGAAGTTGTTGTCAGTTGATTTTAGCTGGTATAATAAAGGTTAATTAAAATAAAATAAACTTCTTCCATTATCTAATATGACATTATGATAGCAGGTATTAAAATACACAGTTCAAATGATGAAAATGTGACAGGTATTACTTTGGAATTTGAGCTTGAATAAAGATGTATAATTGCAAAAACTGCATAATCTTTGATTTGTTTGTTTGTTGGGTTTTTGTTGTTGTGTTTGGGATTATAATTTTTTTTTTGCAGTATCAGTGAAATATCTTCAGAACAATGTTGTTAGGCAACACATGCATATCAGTGCAATCCTTGATCCATTACATGGTCCATTAGAGTGTCCCTGTGGTTTCCTGACAAGCCATTAGGTAACAAAACCTCATGAAGGAAACCCTATCTTTCACAACACAGGGCGGTCAGTTAGGAGCCTTTATTACAATATGTTTCCCCACCTTCCTCTGGGTTTCACAGCACACTATGGAAGACAAATGGGTAGCCATTAGTAGTGTATTAATTACATGTAGAGAATTACTTTGTTCATCAATCAAGCAATTTTTCCCTCCCCTTGTCAAGTGTAATTTGATGACACATTGAACAAAACCTGGAAGGGCCATTCTGCTCTGATCTCCACTGTTAACAGCCAGAGTAGTGTTGATAGACTGTAACAAAAAACATTGTCTGGCTCATGTTTCTTCCACAAACACACAGCACAATGCTATCCTACTGAGCAAAGGTTGACAAAAATACCTCAGGTAGAACTGACACAAATTATCATGTCAAGATAAATTAATTACACAGATCGTTCATAGACTAATTATTACAAGTGTCAGATCATAGACTCAATTTTGCAGGCACAGCAGTATATGCACTGTAATGGGTATTCATATAAAATGACTGTCAAAGCAACATGTCTACATTCACATACAATAAATGATTGTAATGTGTAGATTTTGAGCTGCTGTGTTGGAAGAATGGGACAAAGGGGGGGGGGGGGTCCTGCTCTCTTCCTAATTAATCGGATTACTCATAACATCATATACTCTAACTACTTACTGTATGTAGTAGATGATGTAATGCATCGTCATTTGGCACATGCAGTTTGGAGACTTTATGATAAAGATGAAGAACAGTAAATGAAGACAACAGACAGTACTCGGGCAGAAATGCTGCACAGACGGAATATATTTTGTGCATATAATGTAAAGTCTGCGCAAAAGAGCAATTTGCACTTGACTGCATATCACTGTTTGACCTTTAAGTTTTATGGTTATCTCTTAATTATAACAACTGCGCTATTTCTCCTCAGCAAAGCAATAATTACATCATTTCTATAAATATGGGTCTTGTTTATTTAGTCTTGTTGCATGGCCAGTTTTGCAGATCATGAAACGTAATATTGGGCTACCTCTGCAGATGTACAAGTAACTTTGGTGTAGGCCTGGAGGCAGGAGTATGACAACAGAAGTACGAACAAACATTTTTATCCTCTGAGCCTCTGCACTACATCCTTGGCTGGTTCATTGCATATACCCCCCCACCCCCCGCCCCCCCTTGCAAATATACTGTGTGATACCATTGACACAGATTATGGATTCTGCCTTCTTAAAAATACGCTAGGTGGAAGTGTGGAAATGTCAGGGAAGGCGCCCGGATTCTGAGATTTACTGGAAATTTATAGATCATCCAACGCTGCACTCCGAGGAGAAAATCGAGGAAAAGTCCAGGCAGTGGGCTCGTCGGAATGCAACTAATGTTTCCCATTTCACCCTGAGCAAGGACTGATATCTGGTAAATTTGCATATGTATGTATTTGCACAGATGCAATCAAATATCTAGGCACAGACACAATTCCAATTCACAATTCATAGATTCAAAGCAGAATACGTACCAGTGTTGTAGAGTAACTAATGCCCGCAGTCCAAGGAAGTGGAGGTGGAGGAGCGCTATATCTGTGGAACAAATAACATTGGGACCACAGAGGGCTTTTTAAGTTGACAACATCTAGCAGTACAGGGCAGGTCACTTGTTCTCGGTACAGCTGTAGTGTGTCAAACAAGTGGAATGTATTCAAGTGAGACAGGTAGTGCTGTCATTTGTGGTTGAGTTCAACAGGGCATCTGTTTATTCAGTGTTAAATAATTAATTATTTGAAGAGCATCCCATTCCTGTGCAGAATGTACCTGTCAAGCAGGACCTTACCCCAGTAAATGTGGTAAATGTGAGACCATTTTTTGATCACATCAAGGTTACCTGGTGACGTCTGTGGTTATGTTGACATAGGATGTTTGTTTACATCAGCACTTGTATCTGTGAATCTCTGCCGTTAAGATGTTACACCCTAACCCTGCTCATGGGGTCTTAATCAGAATAGCATTTCTTTCTATTTTTAGCATACAGCAGCCAGTGGACATAAAATTTTAATCCAAAACGCATGATGTCTTAAAAAAAATATAAATTGAAAGTATAATGATTTTTAGAAATATTTTTTCCCACTGAAAAAAATGTTAATGAAGGAGAAGGAAGGAAATGGAACAGATGCAAGTGCAAGAACGCATAATACCCTGAATGGAGAGAAATAGGAAAGAAGTATTCCTCAATCCCAGCCTTCAGAATGTGTTATTAGAGAATGATTTCAACAGGCTCTTAGTAGCTCTCATTAGATGGTGTATCAAACCAGAACAAAACTCACTTCTCCTAACTATGTGGAGGAAGTGGATTGGAAAATTAAATGGGGAGAGGAGAGTGAGGGAGCAGTTTCTGCCACGCTCTTGTCACAGTGCCCCTGCTCCCACTAACAAGTCCGCTCGGTTGACTCATGCTGAAAGTCATTCACATGGTGTTTAATTTCGCCTCATTGATTGGAATTTAAAGCCCCGAATATAGCAAGGAAGACATTAAGATTATCTATTCCCTAAACCATGTGCCGAACATTTGTTTTTAATTGTGATACACTGTGGCAGAAACCAAGTCTTTTGAGTTTTTAGCCCAGAAACTTCTTAAACTTAACAAAGTGAGCCTGCACTTGCTGTTTGGTACTGAATGATTGCATGCTGTTTCTAAACTATACATTTATACACTGCATTCTGTAGATCAACAAAAGTAACATTTCATTAGTCTTGATATGTAGTTCTTGCTTGATGCCAGATGCTGGGGACTCAAGCTGTCGAAACAAAAGACATGCACTTCAGTACTTACTTTCCCCTTCTTCATTTTTCTTTGTCTGCACTTCCAAGACGGCATTACATCTGTCAGCAAGACGTGATTTACATAAATATCAAACTATTCTTCAGAGTAACTGTCAGAGAAACTCTTGAGACTTGAAAAATATTAGCATTTCAAGGTTTACATTTAGACTATGTTCATATCTGTTTTGCATGTACTATTTTTGTGCTTTTGTTTTTAAGTACACTTATATGGTTGCTCTCGAACTAAAGCCAATGAGATCGGATTCAAGGCATGGAGTTACAGGATTATTAATGGCAAAGTCAATTTTGGATCTTAGAATCAGACTGAAAAACAACTGCAAATATTGAATAGATCTAGCTTATAACTTGGCATTTTGTGTGGTAAGATGACAGCCAGCAGCCCAAATCTCACAGGATATAGCCAGTTATGTGTTTTAAGGGAATCAAAGAAAATATACAATATTTGAATTCACTCACCAACTGCATTAAGTCACATCTTGCAATGAAAATTCCACCTTGGACCAATACATGGCTTTTTTCTGGATTACATTTTCCTCTGATTGTGCACTGCTCATGTCATCTGCCAGCCTCAAATGGAATTGCTACAGACAAGTACATGAAATTTTCATGATGTGTGGACAGTATACATTTTCCAGTGAATTGTGTGGCTCTTGCATAGACATGTGCTGGTTGTGTGAAAGCTGGTTTTGAGTGTCACTTGTGAAAGGAACAAAAGTGGCACTCTTGATGGAATTTGCATGATTAGTTGTTGCTGTTGTTAAGCAGGACGGACCGCAGGCCTGGAGAAAAACATTAACAGGGAACCATTTCATTCTGAGTAAACAGACACTTTTGTATAATTACTTTCATTGTATGTTCGCCCTATATCATGAGAGATTTACAATTATGACATCATATATTTGAAAGTGACTAAAGAGGTCATTAGTAGTATAAAATGCTGCCTGATAGAGCACTGGCGGCGTTGATGATGGGATGGAGAGAATGTCCAAATCATCAAGATATGTACTCTGATGAACTCAGCCTCCGTGCTGGATATTAGTTGCTTGCGAATTGGATGAATCAGGACCGCAACATATTGACACTGACTGAGCCCACAGACACATGGAGAAGAAAAAGTAGGACAGTAATATCATGATCGACTCATTAAAACCATGCCAAAATTTACTATTACTAATTTAATGAGATGAGTAAACATTCATAGTCAGGTGATTAAGAAAGATCAAGGAGAGAGGCAAAGGGGAGAGAAAATTTTAATTAATTTATGATAAAATACTCATCATTCAGTTCAGTATGAGTTTAATTTGGAACTTTTTCCGTGCTTCATTTGTGGAGTCAGTAACCTGATGGATTTTTTAAATGGTTGCAAAAAAAAAAAAAGACTAACATGACTCCATCTTTAAACAGCTAATCATTAAGCCTTTGAAAAGCTTTACTTTTCATGGACTTTGTTCTGCAGTCATATAAAAAAAGGATGCTCCTGGTTTCTTCTATCTTTGCATGTATCTCATATTTAAACGATGTCGGCTCTTCAAACAAAAGTGAACATAAAACAAATGCAACTTGAATAAACACAGAATGTATGTTTTAGATTTTATTTTTATTTCATGTCATACCAAAAGCACCAGAGAGATAAAATATTGGATCTGATAGACAGTTGGGCCACATTTAACAGCAACAACTGTAAATTCCACCACAACACTTCAGATAACTGGAGATCAGTCTTTGACATGACTGTGGTGAGGTTGGCCCACACTTTTTTTAATTTTTTTATTTTAGTGTATATACTTTTATAATTCCCGAACGGAAATTAAGAAGGCACTCTAGTATGTTAGTGAGTCACACGCGTGCATATTAGTGTGTACAGGCCTCTTCTCATCAGAACTGATTTAGTGAATCCATATTGGAGGATTTGTGAACATTAACTTCTGTCATCAGGACTTCCCACAGAATCTCAATGGGATTCAGGTCCAGACGTTTTAATTTTGGTCCAATCAGAAATGAACTTACTCTTGGGATCATTGTCTTATTGCACAGAATGATGACCTAACATTCTCCAGTATTTTGTGGTAGAGAGCAGATTTCAATTATGGCTAGTCATCCTGGCCAATAGTATTCGATCATCTCCATGCTTGACTGTAGATATATTGTAAGTTCTGTTTATGAAATACTGTGCTTGGTTTCTATTTAATTTAACAGGACTCCTGTCTTTCAAACATTTCAACTTTGAAGTTAACAGTCCACAGAGTATTCTTTCAAAAACTATAATGCTCATCAAGGTATGTCATAGGAAAATTAAGACTGACTTTAATTGTCAACTGGACTAATAGTGGCTTGCACATCACTTCTTTACCGTGGTTATCAGTCTTCCTCTGTGTCTTTATATTAGTTCAGGCATGAGATCAAATTTTACTGAAGTGAGAGAGGCCTTCATATTCTATGATGTTTTCTGTTTGTCCTTTGTGACCTCTTGAATGAGTCGTTGTAGGGCTCTTGGCGGAAATCTGGAAGGTCGGACGCTTTTGAAAAGGTTCGCAATTGTCGTCACCACTTTTTAAAACATGTACACTTTGGATCAGCAGAGTCTCAGAGTCTTAAAAAAACAATTATATTATATTTCAAGCCACATATTCCTCATTACCTCTGGAACATATTCCTATTTTGCATAGTGTGTTACTGATGAGATCTACAACCCAAATTTGTACTGATGAAAATGGTGAAAATGATGATATGATTGAACAAGGCTGGTGGTAATCAGACTTTGGTGCATGTGTTTGAGCTGCAGCCAGCTATTAAGGCATTTTGCTATATTTTTACATTTTCCAATTGAGACAATACAGGTGATTCATGAATTTGATAACAATAAACTCAATAAATTTAGTGATCATTTAAACTTGCATTTTATGTCTGGTTAGGGTGCCTTTGTTTTGTTTTTTTTTAGCTTTTTTTTTTTTTTGCTGTTGGGCATGCAAACCACATTCAAATATATATGCATGTGCACACAGCCCCAGTGTCTCTGTATAATCCTCTTTTTCCATGTCAACTAAAAAAAACTCCTGTACATAAAGGTTTTGCACATCATAAGAGAAACTGATAAAACCTGAGCAAGTTTCATCTATTGCCTACAAGATGTGATCTCTTGAACATGTGTCTTAAACATTGTTCTTCAGGTACCGTATCTATCGACACTGCTTTTGAATTATATTATATGTGATATTTTACCTTGTTCTACTGAAGGGATCGATACTCTATGAATTTTTAAGAGTGTCTTAGCTTCTCACTTTAGCCTGTAACCTGTGGTGCTGACAATCTCATTTGTGCTTCCAGTACTCTTTAAATAAGAAGTGTGAAGTACCAAATTTATTTTGACATGACAGAGTCAAGTGATCTATCATGTATCCAGGAATATCAGAAATATTATTTCAAAAACCATCAAACGTTTGTTATTTAAATTGAACGACCTGCTGACTAGATTACTTGATCAGACAAAAATGTATTCTGTTGGTGGTAAAAGTGAGACATTTTTATAGTTAAATCTCTGATGTAGTCATTCTTTAAATTCACACATCTCTGTATTGTGTTTGGAGTTATACTTTAGACCTGGTGATGGATCTGTAGGAAGCAGCCTGGCTCTTCTGTCAGACATAGAAAAATGGTGAAGCAGAAGTGCGATTGAGGAAAAACATTGCTCCATTCTGGCTAAATGAGAAATGAACAGTGAACACTGATATATTGCAGGTTGATGTTTTTCCAAGTATCAGACTGAGGTGACATTCCAATAGCACACTAGAGGATAACTCCTCTGCTGGCCTTCTCCATTGCTGACCTCTGCACATGTGCATTCTATTATACGTTATGTGTTGTAACAGTTCAGGCAGCAACTGGGCGACCTCTTATGTATTTATAACCACGGCTTTGAACCAGAATATTTTGCCAATCAGTTCCGAACAGAAACGAAATTGTAACGTTTCCGGTTTTGCGTTCCACCCATAAACTGACGTTCCTGAACCGGTTAGAACAAAAAAATATGGTTCCTGAATCGCTTAATAACGTTTCTTGTAAATATAAATATTTAGATGCCGTATTTTGTGCACCATAAGGCGCGTTTAAAAGCCTTAAAATTTCTCAAAAAGCAACGCTGCACCTCTTAACATGAAGCGTCTAGTGTGTACACTGAGTTCCGTAATCTGTAAAAATGTTTTTGTGTGATTTTAGTCAGCGCTCCGGCAGATTGGCCATTTTCCACCAACATAGGACATAATACGTCACTCCGTACGCCGGCAGCGATAGACCAATTAGAGAAGTCAAATATTTGAGGTCAAATATTTTTTTCAAGAACGAAAAAAAAAATGGCATTAACCGGTTTCCAATTCTGTTCCGGAAGATTAAAAAATAGTTTTCGGTTTTGTTTTAATTCCTTCCAAAATACCAAAAGTTTCCGGTTTTCGTTTTCATTCCATGAACCGGTTCAAAGCCTTGTTTATAACTAACAGCAATTTACACTGGCTACATAATTAGCTGCTTTGCAATTGCTATATACAGTATGTTTAAATTTTGGATCATTCCAGAATTGGAGGACATTTGGGCTTCCAAATTCCTGAAAAATAAACATTCACTTTTCTGATTTTCTGCTACATATCCATCAATAATAGGTATTAAACTATCAAAGGCTTGATCAGCTCAGCTGTTTTTATACAAATGCCATTGTTTTTGGTAAGTCTTAGGAAATCGTACTTTTGTATTTAGCGTAGTAAGGGCATTTAAATGACCTCAAATGGTGATTATAGATTGAAATTTAATAAATAACAATTCAATTTATTATCATAATCTCTCAGAAACAATTGTATTCGCATGTTGAGGATTATCTGCACTCTGAAGTGATGTACCCCATAATTTTGGCTGAAGGTCTTTGCTAATTTTTTTAAGTTCATGATTTCACTTATACTTGCTTTGAAAATGTCAAAAGTATGTATTGTATCATGTTGTAATTGTTACAGCATATCTTGGGAATTTGAAGTGTTAAAAAGTAATACATTTTTCTTGGTGTGGCTTCATACACAGAAATTCAATGCAAATGTAAAGACAGTATTGAATTAATTCAGAAATGTGATTTATTTATTGCAATATTTCATGGAAATGCCCTGAAGGCATCTCCAGGCACTGGAAGGTGAACCTATTCATTTTCTTGGAATTAAGGCCAGACACTTTTTTTGCCTGATTTCAAAAGCTATGGGGCAGGAGTAATGGATGACTGATTTAAATATATCTGATGTGGTGCCCAAGTTGACAGTTAAGCTCCACTCTATCATGGTTATGAATACAAATATTTTAGCCTGATAAAGATTTTTGTGCATTTAAAGGAACCATCAAACAGGGTTTTGTGGTGCTGGGCCACTGATAGCTAAAGGAGAAGAACTTCTATAAGACCAAACTTGCAAAAGCCTGCATTCCTTATTTCTGCAAGCTGCAGTTGAAAACTTTTTTCCAACAAAGATGAAATAAAGTAATGCTCAACATGCACTGAGTACGGTAGAGCTGGTTTCTACTGTAACAAATCAGCCTGAAATGTTATATAAATGCTTCATACAATGATAACAAGGAAATTGTAGTAGTTTAAAGTTAAAATCACAATAATTTAAAAAAATACACTACCAACTATTTCTTTCAGAAATCTGTTCCATTGTCTGTTGATTATAGACCAGATTGGATTACCACTTACCCCTAAAGATTTCAGCTACGGTGTGCATATACCGATATCAGCAAGTCTGGATCATCTGTTTTTACCTTATGATACCTTCATTGTTGCTGTTTTTGTAGTTGATCAAGTTAGAAAAAATAGCCCTGTCTCATTTTCATCTGAGAAAATCCAAACTGTCAATTTTTTGTTAAAACCAGACTTGAATCATGCAAAATTCACTTTTGGGAATGAATGTGTCCTAAACCAGTGCAGAGACATCACACTTTAGGAATCCTGTCTTCTATCCGGTGTTGACATCTTTGATTCGAAGACCGTGTAGACAAAAATAAGATCCACCTGACAAAATGTGATGTAGTCTGACTTTCCTGTGACACATGATTTCGAGCCCTTATTATTTGCTCAACCTTTTTTAAGTTTTTCCCTGGCAGAGAGTTGAAATGCAGTGGAACGAGTTGGACAATAATCCCTCTGGATACAGTGATTCTGCATTGGCAAAAGGACAATAGCAATGATATTCACCTAATCTTCCTTGACAGATTCAGGACATGCTTTTCATTAACACAAAAGTGGATAAGAGACCAATAAGCACTGTTTCAGAGTTTACCTAAATCCTTTAAAGCTAACTGAGATTCACATTCAGGTGTCACCTGTCTCTGTCTGTTCGGCTTAAACCAATGGGTATCGTATTTACAGAGCTTTTTGACATACCTTATTCAACTGCATTTTCCACTTTGTCTCC
This sequence comes from Antennarius maculatus, assembly GCA_013358685.1. NCBI lineage: Eukaryota > Metazoa > Chordata > Actinopteri > Lophiiformes > Antennariidae > Antennarius > Antennarius maculatus. The sequence goes on along the minus strand of CM023614.1, from coordinate 15,029,057 downwards.
TGCAAGGTCTGACTGCAAACAGCGTTAATTTTAAAAGAAAGGCACCTCCTCCATCAACTGCCACCTTGCCCTGGTGAAGGGGTTTGAGTACCCTAATTATCATAGGAGCTGGGTTGACTGGGGTAATTTGAGATTGAAGGTTCTGGTAGGTTCTCCCTTGGCAAAGAGAATCTAGGTAGAGGGTCAGACAGAGTAGAGGGAAAGGGGCCCCTCAGCGAGTGCCTGGTGGCCGGGCCCTTACCCGTAGGGTCAGGTCGGAACGAGCCTGAAACAGGGGCATAGGTACAGTGCTAACTATTTATCTTATTATTTACGGTACTTTAAACATTTATGAACCCTCCTCATACTGATATTAAACCACCCTCTATCTGTATTACCTTTTCCCACGCTCTTATCGACTGTTCAAAGCACTTTTGTGTCTCATGGAAGTGTGTTGCGTTCCGAGACTCACTTCCAGATGCCGTCAGCCAATAGTATGCGTGTACTGTATCACGTAACGACCTACCAAAAATCTGCGATGAGGTGAAGTCACGAATGCACGAGGGCGCACTGTATATCTTCCCATGAGCTCATCACCCACAGGAGTAGCCACAGGAATCCAGTGCAGTATAGATTGGGCTGCAATAAAAAGCAGGCATGTTTGCCGTCCAATCCCTGATTGAGAAAGTTCACTACAGAGACATGAAATGTCATCTTTCTAGTGGGTAAGGAGCCCGAGCTTGTGCAGAAGGTTGAGATGTTCTAAATAAAGATAGTCAGCTTCACCTCTACATACAGCTCTGTTTCTGGAACTAGCTGTCTTGATGAGGGAACGATTCTCTATTTTGCTGGAGTTGCACTTGAATAAGAAGCGGACGGAAGGTGTGGGCTTACTCTTGGCTCCTAAGCTCTGCTTATGTATTGAAAAGGTTGTTTCCCTACATCTTCAGAATAGGTTCTGACTGTTGTATGCACTGAACAGCAGTTCAGACTATCCTCCCTTTCTGGGGTCCTTGGTGATGGACGCTGGAATGCACCCCTCCAGGGGACTTCATTATTCTGCTGGGTGACTTCAATGCTCACAAACAATGACAGCCTAACCTGGAGGGGCATGATTAGGAGGAACAGCTTGCCTGATCTGAACTGAATGTTGTTCAGTTATTGGACTTCTGTGATCGTCACAGGTTATCCGTAACTAATACCATGTTCAGTCATAACGGTACCCACTTGGTACACAGCCTTTCTGAATCTGACACCAGAGTTAACAGGCAAAAAAGGGTGGAGTGCCCACTCCGGGTAGGGGAGGAGTCCCTCCCTCAAGCAAAGGAGTTCAAGTATCTGGGGGTCTAATTCACAAGTGAGGAAAAAATGGAAAGGAAAATAAGCAGGCAGATCGGTGCATCCTGGGAAAAAATACTGAATGTACTTTATCATGCATGTGAAGCACTGAGTCTCATTTTAAACACATCTCTTTCTCATCAGATAATAGTTTACTCTGTGAGGTGTGTGTTCTTTGTCAGCAGCCTCCTTTATTGTCTGGAAAGCCAGCATCAGATTGTGCTGTCAACAACTTTTGTTAAGAAACAAGTGTTTTTCAAAAATCTGCCTGTGCTGTTTTATGAGGGAACTTTTAATTTCTTGATGTTTGGATAAGAGACTGAAGAATTTGAAAAAGAGTGTTCTTTTTTTTTCTACTCAAAACGTCAGTGGACTTTTCATTCAGATTGCAAAGGAGTTAAGAAGAGGGAGGATAGCACTTATTTTTTCTTTTTAATTAGCTTCATCTGAGGAATTATCTAGCACTAATATAATGGCTCGATTCATCTCCCACACCATCTGGAGTGAGTGCGGTGTACCTCTGGAGTTGATAGCTTTCCCCTGGTGCTGTGTCGGAGTAATAGGCTGTTCAAAGGCTGCTCTGGGCTCGGACAGCTGAGCAGAGGTGGGGCAGGAGCAGCTGGTCCTGGCACTGTCACCTGCTGTCTTTCAGGAGGCTTTCAAATGTGTTCAGTTCATCTATCCACGCATCTACAGTATGCTACTTATTGGTCCTTTTTGGAATATCAATACATAAAAATTATTAAGAATAACATCAAACATGAGTAGGACATCATTATCGTAATGCTGTAATGTATGTCATGGTCAGAGTCCAGGTGAAATGATTGGTGTGAGGAGTGTGGTATGTGGGGTAAAGAGAGAGAGAAAAATAACGGTGCTGTTAAGCAGTTGTAAATATATTATGTAACAGGGATATTAATCTAATAGAGAAAAGTGAATGAAGTTAAGATCATTTACTGCAGAAAGCAACGAGACATAGTCAGACATCTGATAGACGGACATCTGGCCAGAGCCTCAGCAAAATAAATCCTCTCTTTGGAGTCCAGACACTAGTGGTGGTGGCTGATGTCCATGAAATGAAATAATGAAGAATGAAATAATGAAGTTGGTGAATATGCAAAAACTGGTTGCTGAGGGGGAGATGAAGGGTGCATTTGAAGGCAGTATAAAAATTATACTTACAGGTCATATTTAACAAGAGAAAGATTAGCACTGTCAAAGGAATCAAATGGTAAAAGCTCATCTCTAAACTGACAGACCCCGAAAATATTAAGATCATTCCTTTCTTTGCAAAGGCATTGTCTTTGCAAAAAATTACATCATACATAAAATACTATGCAAATATACAATTAAGTGAAATGTATTTTTGTAAAATATAATAGTAATACAAAGTCAATAACAACCTTCTAATCCACATTTTACACATTGCACAATAATAAAATGGTAACAACTAATAGCACGACCAAAAAACCCAGGCTGGATGGATTAGTGGTGTGTGTGTGTGTGTGGGTGTGGGTGTGGGTGTGTGTGTGTGTGTGTGTGTGTGTGTGTGTGTGTGTGTGTGTGTGTGTGTGTGTGTGTGTGTGTGTGTGTGTGTGTGTGTGTGTGTGTGAGCTACGGTGCATGTGCAGTATACTTAAGAGTCAACTTCAGGCAGAGCACCAATTTTATCCTTTTCCACAGTTCCACAGGCGTGAGAGGGAGAGAGAGTTCACATCATTAGGGCTCTTGCTAACATCTGGGAGAGGTGAGACAAGTAAGAAATAAGCAGTGGAGTCTGGAGATATGACAGTACTTAAGGTGGATGCACGTCTGCACCTCATGCCAAGTCACACAGGCAAAAAGACGTATAATTTGCTTTTTGATGAACAACTTTGGCTCTCTGTCATGTTTTTAGACAGTCGGGCTACATCTCAACATCTGGATCTTGTTTTTTCATCAAGTCATTGAGGTTTTAGTTCAACTTATGAGAGGTACATTTGACAATTTATTAGTATCGGATTTGCCAAGACACATTTAAAGCCACAGTGTAGTCAGTGCACCCAATGTCTCTTTATTGTTGGCATCTGTTGAAAATGGCCATATTTTGGTCAATAATCTTGTGGTGAAAACCTGGCTACCTGCAGGTTAAAGCTGAGTGAACTTCTTGTGATTATTCAGTAACAGTAAGGAACAATGCTGTTGCTGACTCATATTTCTCAGACTGGAATGAAAGGTGTTAAACTACCAGAGAATTATCACCTGACTCTGCAGGTTTCCAGCAACTTTTTCTCTGCAGTAAACTCAGATAAACCCACAATACAGTATCTACTCAGCACCACTCTGTAAACAGACTCATTTAACCTCTATCAGGTGAACACAGTAAAAAGACTTTGTAGTGGACACAGAATCATTTGCGATGACTTGAAATGAATAACTGAAGTATCCACTGCATTTATCCACCAACACAAATATGTAATTAATGAATAACAGCAAACAGGTAATGTTATTGAGATCTTTCATGGATATATCAACGCATTCTTAAAATAATCACCTTAGTCGCTTTTTATGACTATTGAAAAAATGCAAAAAAAACAGAACCATTTGCTGATGATTTAGGTAAGAAATCAACTTTGTTGATTATTTAAAGAGGGTGACGATTAAACAACTTATTGAAATAGCCCACACAGTTTGTTTCAACCACAATAAATGTTGTCAGTCAAAATATATTAAAAACATGTAGTACTGTATTCATTAGGGCCGACCAAGGACTATGTGTATCTGTGTGTGTGTGTGTGCATTTGTATGTGAGTGTCTGTGTGTGCAGGTGTGTGTGCATGTATGTGTGTGGGTGGACTTCTGTGATGATGGAGAGAGGCGGTGGTTATTGAGGGTGTCTTATATAACAGCTGAGTAGCTTTATGACTTCTAATATGCGCCCTGTCCAATTGAATTGTAAATATGGAGTGCAAGTGCATTCAGAGGTGTATACATCCTCTGCTTCATTTACCAGATGCTAAGTCATGACCAACCTGTTTATTACACCGTGCAATCCAGAATTAAGATAGAGGTACTCAAAAGAAAAAAGTCATTTACCGTTGCCCAAGCTACACTTGCACACCAGACGCATTTCACTGTTGCTTGAAAGCTTCCCATGCATGGAGCACATTATCATTTGATATCCATCCAGAGTTCTCAATTAAAATTATACAGCGGTTGCATTTCATTACCTGAGCTTGGGGCAATTTGTAGGCCATTAAGCTTCTACCTGTATCAGTGGAGATGTTTTCAAGGTGAACATCTGGGGTTGAGGAGGCAGAGCATGAAATGAAATGCCCCTGGTTTTCTGCTATGCCTTTTGTCCAAAAAGAGCCAAGGGTATTAGAAAGCCATGCATAGTAAGAAGCGGGTTACTATGGGCTGCAACAAATTGGTCTGGGATCAGAATTGAAATGGAAAATAGACCATGAATGCTGGATAGAAAGTTCGAAATACTGAGAACAAAAAGCCAGAATTGTGTTTTATTATGTAGTACTGAATGAAATTTTAGTGGCTGGAATGTACACTAGAATTATTATTATTATTATTATTATTATTATTATTATTATTATTATTATTATTAGTGGAAACCCATGGAAATTCCACAATAAAACAATAATATCAGAATTCATATCAAAAAAATGTATTGGTATTATAAACCAAGCGCACCCAAATTAGTCAAAAATCAACATGGTGACGACTTCGTCTTGGCAAATTATGGATTGCGCTGGGCGGGTATTATGAAGTAGGCAAACTGGAATGTCAGCAGGCTAACTGGAGAAAGAAATAACTAATCGTGAGATTGGGAAAGGAGCTAACGTTAAAGGAAAAGGCACCTGTCAAAAGAGCAAGTGGAAAATAAATTTTAGATAAGTGACAGTTCTGTTAGCTGACTACATGAACAGAACTGTATGTAGTTACTTAAAAACCGTTTTTGTCAGATGCCTGAGGAGCATTTTGGATACTACATCGATTGTCCCATTCCAAAAGGAAACCATAGCTGGACAGACTGTTCGTGCTAGCCAGCTAGTTTAACTCATAAATTGTCGCCGCTTTCTGTGTCGTTCCTGCTGTTTGGACTCTACTCAAAAACATGAAAATTGTTATGACACTCTAAAATTATGTTAACTGGGAAGTCCATGTATAATTAGTGATGGGCAGATGAAGCCCCATGAACCTTTGAAGCTTTTCATCCCAATCCGGTTCAGAGCTTCATGAGGCTTCATTTGCTCTAATACAACATGTACTGGATGCTAAAATATCAGTTGGCATTATGTGTGTGTGTGTGTGTGTGTGTGTGTGTGTGTTAAAAATTAAAAATAAATAAATGTATTCATAATCCCCGTAGGGAAATCACTTATAACTCCAAATGCTTGCACATGTATACAGTATACACGCGCACACACACACACACACACACACACACACTGGCAGTATGGAAAATGATCATTTGGACATGGCATAAATGAAAATACAGTAAACATGTACAGTGAGGGGAGGGTGGTTGGGTTTGGGTTATGGTCAATGATTGTGCTTTTGTAATGTTGATGTATAGCCAGTGATCCTGCTTGGGTCATATCACTGTTTTTTATTGAATAACAACATTTTTGTCCACTGCATAAACTTAATGACTCTTAAAGAAAGAAACAGACGAACAAATATTCAACTGTCAAGCATGTTTATCAACGCGTCTTCGACGTGAAGCTGTTACATGTCAGAAAATAGCTGGTTTTAACTGTGTGTTCTGTGTGTACATTAACAGACGGGTCACACACGTGTCACAGCGGTTTTTGTTGCAGGGAGACGCCCCCCGGACAGAGAAAGTTTTGGTTACAGCATCCACATGACAACGCAGACCCGGCATTTTCAAAAAACTTCACTTTGGCCAGCATTTTGTCGACAAAAGGCGTAACCGCAAAATAAAGCCTCACTGCCCGATGCCTTACACCATATTGTTCACGTGATTTTTTCTGCCAGATGCGCGGTGATTGGTTGGGCGCCGTGACTGGTTCAGCACTTGATTGACAGTTAGTGGGTGGAGTTAAAGTGTGACCGTGTGAGATTTTCAAGTGAGTTGAAAATCACTTGAAAAAAAAAAAAATTGGTGGGGAGATTATTATTATTATTATTATTATTATTATTATTATTATTATTATTATTATTATTATATTGTGTTTTTGCATCATCCATTATGCCATTCATGTCACTAGTGAAACATCTTACTATCTCCTGAAATCCTGACAACTTGTAAAAATGCAAAGTGTTACTTGCTGAATTCCCCATAAGGGATCAAGAATCTCTATAAAACTGTAATTGATTTCGTAGCAACCAATAAAAAAGTGTTGCCACAAAGAAACTGCTCATGTGAGAGCTTTTAAGAATCATACCTCATTATACTTCAGATCTAATGTTTTTTGTCTATGGCTGATTAAAAAACAAACTGCAATTATATTGTATCATGACATAATATAATTTGGTCAATAATGTAATAAAAGCTGCATCTTGTTTGTGATTATTACATGGATTTCTGTGATCAAGCTCTTGTACGTATTCCATGGGTATGTCTTGTTCACTGTGAGAAGGGAATGAAATGTGCCCACACACTGAAGTAGTAGATAGATATGATCAGATTGGATTTTCATGTTAAGACATTTAAATGTCATATGGTGATGTGGGTTGCATGAACTTCTGAACTAAATCATATTCCTGTAATGCCTCATTATGTTTCTAGAAATTCATTAACCTCACATGGATGTTTGACTCAATTTCAACATAGTAGAACTGATGTCAACACCACTGACTCACTACTGCATAATATCTCGGGTTTAATATTTTTTCCTCGAAAAGCTGGCTTTTAGCTAATGCATTCATGGAACGTAATATTATGACAAACTCTTGCTATGTTGTACTACATTCTGTTTGATATGCACATTTATGGATGAGATCATACAAGTGGTTTCCATAAACTGAGAAATAATATATAGATTTAATTTAGCATTTGTTGCCACATTTTGACATTTGACATGCAGCCACATTTATTACACAAGCATTAACCGGTTTCCTGAAAGAAGAAAAGTCTTTGAATGGAGTTGTTTTATAAAGTGCTACAGTGCTTGCTAACCCATGGAATAAAGTCTGTCTCATATTTTTCCTCAAAAAATTTAAAAGAAGATATGAAAACCTAGCAGCAAAACCCACATTTAGTGCAGGGCAGCTTTGGTGTGTCTCTTTTCACACTGTTGTGAATAATAACATTTCTTTGTTGGGGATTATGGGTCCTTGCTGCTGGGTGTTCAAAATAATTTTGCTTGTGACAGCCTGAAATAGCTTTCAGTTTGTCAAATAACTGCAGAGTCGCTGTCATGCAGTGAGCATTCGAGGATCACTTTCCTCAACACTGCAAAGCAGGCGAGTTAAGAGAGTCCCAACACAAACTAGCCTTTTATTTCTGTTATCATTCTTCAGCAGTAGAGGGATCCCACTGGAGATTTGCATGGTACAAGTTGTATTCTGGATGATATGAAGTAATCAGGCCCTTTGAGTCTCTTTCTATCTCTCACTCTCTCACTCTCTCTCACTCGCTCTCATTTTCTCTTCAGTCTGTCTCTGCGTATCTCTCCTGCCCTCACTAAGGCTGTTGAGCACTCAAGTTGTGCAGTGTTTTAGCATTACATCATTCCACATGGCACAGTATTGAACTTCTGGGAACCGTGAAGACAGCACAGGCCTCCAGATTTGTCAGAGCATTGAGCTTGATTGTTGCACTGAGCAGATGAATTGTATGCTGAACAAGACACATTCTGGCAAGCAAAAGGCAATAATTAATGCACAGTCCCTTTTTTCTCTTCCCCATGTAAGTGGTGACAATGTGTGCAGTTTTTTTGCCTTTTGTGTCACCATTAAGGACACATATTTATTCTACAATAGGCACATCCTCTATCTGCCTATCCCTCATACGATATTCTATCCAGGTACGATGTCATGGTGACGCTTAGTTATGCAGTGGAATTTATTGTCTGCACTGCGGCAGATTATCATTGCTTAACATGCTACACAGGAGACTTAAAGAAGCAGCAGCGCTCTCTGTGTTGCATCCTGTTGGCATGTTAGTATGTTGGAAAGCCTGGTCTTAATGGATGACTTCCTTTTCTATTTCACAGCATCAGACATTCAGAACAGTGCAGGAAAATTTATAATGGCAGAGACAGCAAATATTAAAATGAGGCTTTCATCAGTTCTATTTTAGTTTTAAATGTCTTCAGAAGTACGTTGTGCTAAATTGCATTCATCGATTTACTTACTTGCATTTATTTTACTATTTCAATAAAACCCCTGTCAATTGTTACATGTTTACTGCTGTCTATAGTCAATGAAAAACAGATCTTATGTTCAAGTAACTTGTGATTTTATACCTTGGGAGCTGTTGCATATGCTTAAATATTATTTTCTGTGCTGCCATTAGGAAATGTAATGTTCTGTAACGATCAAATACACTGTTTATAGCCTCAATACCCCACAGTTAATTCATCCAAAGTAGACTTCATAGCTAGTAGCTTCACATGTTTTAGTATTCCTGCCAAAGTCTTTTTTATAACAAAATACAGATTCAAGCTAAATAATTTAACACCTCTGCACACCAAGCAGGGGTATCAGCCATGAGCCTCAGGATGAATTTCAAGGGAAGGTTCTTTACCAAGCTAAAGGCTGTGTAACAGAAGACTTAGACTACTCTGAGAACAAAAAAATTTCCTGCAAAGAAAATGTGTTGCAACATGGGAATTTATCTTTTCAAGCTGTTATCTGCATACATATGTTATCAGATTCAGACAATGGGTTCTGGGAAGATAAGAAAGATTCAGTTTTTATCCACTGGGGGCAATCCTCTAAGCACTATGGCTGCCATGTATGTTTCCCTGTTATGTCGCCTGGGGTTAAAAAAGAAACAAAATGTTATTGAAAAATGATCAAATAATCTTGTGTGTTTCTGCTCAGATTCCATCTCTAGGTAGTGAAGGACCATGGCCAGCAGTTGTGGTTTTGCAATTGTTGTTTTTGGAAAAGGAGGAAAAAAACTTTGGAAACATGAGAAGACTCATCATCAAAACTGATTCACACAAAAACAAACAAACAAAAAACTTACACAAGCTACAGCATATAACACATTTTATTATAACAATATTTTTCACTTCTAATATCTACCTTGCTAATTAGAACTATATTTTGCAAAATGCCAGTTAATTTGTCAGCTAATCAAACAACTGTTTCACCATAGACTATATGAGGTGTTATGGCATTGCGGTAATAATTTCCATGACCTACATTTTCATTTTGAGCACCTGTAACACCTATATTTTATATTCATACAAACCAAAAAAACAAATGAAAACCAATACAGTGAACAGACATACACTATAATACCTGAAGTAGCATCCTGTAAATACAGAGTAAGTATCTAGAACTGTATCAAATTGTGTCGGCAAACAGAAACAGTTTTAATACTTTGCTCATCAGAGTGCTGTCAAGTCCCAAATACTCTTATTTTAGCCAGGTTAAAAATCATGGCTTGTATTAAAATAAGTATCAAGTGGTATAAGTGATTTTGTAGACAAAATTTAAAATAAATGCACTTAAATATTTGGTCTCACACTGGGTACACAACAGTTGTCACCTAAGTGAAAGTCCAGTGTCAGTCCATCCCGACCTCCTCCCAGCATAAACTGTCTCGTTCTTTTCATTCTATCCCCTGATTTGTAACCGGCTGGTCAACAGTTGATTAAAACCCACAGGTAATCCAAAATGCGGAACTACCAGGTCTAAATCCAATAAGCAAAGAAGACACATCATCAGTTGAAACACATTGGGGGTTAATGGATGATATATTCCGTCCGTTTTGATGAAGTCTGATGTGCCTCCAACAGCTTCATGCCTTTGACCAATGTGTTGATGATGCAATGCGCAACAGTGGGGTTGAAAGCGGTTGCTTCTTGCTGTCTGTCAATGAGCAGTATTCTTTTCAATATTTCTTCTCAGTGTAAAACGATTAAAAAAACAATAGATTAACAACAATGTGATAATATTGCTTTAAATTAACCAAGCATTTTACTGGGCTTTCACTCTCCTCCTATTTACATCTACATTCAGCTCTGTGAATTGTCATCTGCACTAATCACAACTTGTATTATTCTGCAAACTAATTTGAATTGTTAATATTTGCAAGATATTTCTCAACCATGCATGTACACTCAAATTCACAGCATTGTTTGTTTAACATTTCTTGAGTGTAAGACGTGATTTTGCATTTTTATGGTATTTTTACATCTAAATCGTATTTATCGCAGCAGTTCGTGAAACTCCCCATGTCATCATCTTGTGTTGACTCAGTGTGCATCAGTTCTGCGACTGTTCTTGACCTTAAACTCATCTGTAATCATTTTATGCTAAGCACACGGGCACAGCTGGGGTCAGAACGCCTCCGTTGACCTCCATCTATACCGGCACAGTTGCACATACACTTGTCAATTTGTGGCACTGTCACTGACATGAGCAGCTCCATAAAATTAAACATCCATTCACTTTGATGCATTGCAAAGTCAAAAAACAAAAAATTCTGCATTTATCTGCCATAAAATCAGCCAACTCCAATGTTAAAAAAATATTGCTAACTATACTCTTTTTATCAGTTTTATTGTGAGCTAGAAGTTTATTTTTTATTGTGTTACCCATCTTTGTTAGGATGTTTTACCAGCAGATCTCAATTGTCCAATTTTCCCTTTGTTTCCATTGTGATGTATCTATCAGTCAGACCTCTGACATATCTGCACCTCCTTGAGCCAAAATGTGCTCAGCAGCCGACATTTGTTGGCTCTTCATCCATTTTAAGGCTCCACATTATGGCTCTGGGTGAAAAATGTTGATCCGGCAGTGGTCTCCTTCAGGCTGTAACGCATGAGGCTTAACCTTCCGTCCAATAGAACTAATGGTCCACACCTTTAATTGTCATGGGCTGTTCATCTTCACTAACAATACCAGTAAGCAATGGGTCTGAGAAGGAAAGCCAGTCATGTTTGAAAAAAAGAAGTGATTCAGTTCTGAAGCAATTCGTGAGCGAATGCTGCAGAGGTGGCCGTAATGTGGAGAGAAACATCTTATAGACTAACAGGCATTGCAGACAATAGAGGCACACAAGCAACACTAAATGTTTTTCCTCCCATTCTTCTGGAGAATAAATTGTAAGATTTAAATGCTGTGTTTCTTCCACAGAGAGAGAGCTTGTGATGCTGAAATGGACATTATGTAGTCTCTCAGAGAGAGTTTAAAGGCTAAGAAAGTAACTTGCACATTAGCAACTTTGCCATTGTGGTGATGTCAGTCACAAAGCAGACACGTACTCAGTTGAATCTTTTAAAGAGAAGGGCTACAAATTGTGGGTGATGTTTACTGTTTTTAATGCTTCCTCATTATTCTATGTTATGTCAAAACAGAATTTGATATCTTTTTTATTTATTTCTTTTTTTCCAAAGAGTTGAATAGAATCAAACGATAAATAACAAAATGCCATTGACAGGTCACGAGTTTATTGTGTGATTTAGACATGCGACACAATGAAGAAACAAATGTAGTTACCAAATTAAATCATGTTTCCTGGGAAAATAGAAGCCCATTAAAATGTTATATTGCATGGTGAGATATTTTACTCCCACAAAACAGTCTAATTGCATTCATTCCTGTTAGAAGCCCACAAATGTTGAATCAAGATTTTCAGGCGTATTGGCAGAACGCTGCAAGGCAGCAGATGACTAGCTTCAAACGAGTTGCAAGGGGGAGGGATGTAAAATCTTGACAAACAGTGAGAGCCAGTGTCCACATCATCTCTCGCCCCTGACAGGCTTCCCCATGCATGAATTCAAAGCTGGTAAATCCATGGCTGGATTCATTTCGATCTGACATCCATCATGTAGATCAGTGTTGTTTTTCACTGTAGTGTGTCCACAGTAAGATGTTTTGGCAATTGGCCCATGACATCTGTTAAAGCCAGTCAAGAGAGACTGGGACCAATTTGGCAATTCTGTCACATTGTTTTCTGGCTTTGAGCTCTATTCATTCATATTAGAAAAGTCAGAGAACTATAGCTGCATGCCTAACTGAAAATACTGCACAAGTACATGTCAATACCTTATATCATTTTTGAGATTTACATTTTTGTTGCAGTTGCTTTAGACTTCGTGAAACTGTAATATGTCCAGATTTAATTTTATTTTTAAATCTGTGCTATTTCTTTACCCCAGAAAGGATTAGCAAATTGGATGTATCTCACATTCTGCTGTCTTTTCATTTAAAAGACACAAACAGGAAAAGCCTTGCAGCAACTTGCCAGGTTATATATGGACTTATGTTTATTAGTTTTAAAGACATTTAGATGTAAACAACATGATATACGGCAACATTTACGTTGATCTGAGATCTAGATTAAATGGATGCAAAAGAGTCGGTAGCTCTTATTAAAAAATAAAAGCAGAAACGAGCACTGCATATACTGTATACACTATACATATACTGTCCAATCAAACACAAGTCTGTTCTCTCTTGGTGCTGGCTGTGATATTATAGCAAGCAGTAAATTTCTTCATAATCTACATAGAATACCAGCGTCATCGTTGTGTTGAATTACAGATAAACTACTCTCAGTATTTCTCTACCAGCTTATACAGTTGAGGCATGGTGACATGTGTGTTGAGGGTGTTAGGCAGATGGGATGTGTCTGATATCTCTCACTCAAGATAATGAGATGAGAATATGCTTCACCAATCTTAGAGTCTGTCTGATGGTAAGAGACATGGTGCCCACTCATACAGGAGGGATATTTCCCCTCTTCTAAGATAATGAGATCACAATGTATTCAACTATCATTAGATGAAGGCAGGGTTAGGATTGGGGGAAGGAGAGAGAAATGTTCTTACAGCACTTGTCTATTGTCTTTGATCAGATGAGAAAAGCAACTGTCATTCTTTGTTGCAGCGCTGGACTCATGACAGCAGAACTAACTACTGTTAGTGTCACTTAAAGGCTGTGGTTTGTAGTATACATCTGCAAACTGGTGATTTCTCAAGTTCGTCTGCACCATTGATTGAATCGAAATACAAATCTCTGAGGTTACATGTTGGCTCCCTGTGTGGTGAAGTCTTTCTCTCTCTTTTTAGTTAGTAGCTTAACAAAAAATGTTTGAAAATAAAATCCATTTGGTATCGTTGGGGAAGAAAAGACACAACATCTTGCCTGACATGGGACTCTACTGCAAGATGTTAAAAGTGCCATGTTTGCGGGCTTATTTAAGCAGGCTTGACAAGAGAATCTTATTCCATAAAGTGTGTGTTATTTCACATGTAGAGGAATCCATCTTGTCTTTCTTTTCCCCCATGGTGAAGATAATCCCTAGCATGCTGGGGGTTTTACAGGGTTTTTTTTTTTACTTGGTTTTTTTTTTTTTTTTGGTTTAATTTCCAGTCTTCTGGAACACGGCGCTTTGAAAAATTAACAATCAACATCCTTTATTCAAGTGTTCTAAAGTAGCTTCAGGCCAAATTAACTGAGCTGAAGCTCTGATATGCTATTTTTGATAACAAACAATGATATAGCTTTATTAATTATCCAACACTACCTCTGCTCCTGTAACGGGTTTGTTTTTTGTTTTTGTTTGTTTTTTGGGGGAAAGTGTTTTGTTTTGTTACATGTGAAATCCTCTGTAATCAAAAACATATAGCATATGAAAAAGTAATCTACACACAAGACATGTCTTCCCGACAAACAATCAGTATAATATTTGCAACTCGGGCTTTGCTGTTGCATCTTCCTCTCATCACTTTCTGTCTGTGTTCAGTGTTGTCAAAAAAAGAATCAAATGATGGTGACATGCTCCCTGTCTTTAAAAAAGTGGATATGTATATTCAAAAGAGTACTATAAGAGCACAGCTCAAAAATAGAATAATCTGTCTACATTTTGTCACATAATTATGAGAGATTGTTCAAACCGTTGTTATGCCAAAATCCTTTTAAAATCTAACAAATCTTTTCCCAAGTCAAAACCCATCGTCCTCGTAGGTTCCATGCTCCCTTTAAAACTCTAGAAGCTCATATGACAGTAAGAGGAGATGCCTTAACATCCAATTTCTTAAGATTTCATCATTGTGGCTCAATAATTATGCAGGCTTATTAGCCCAAGTATTTGTCCTTGGAATTTCTAATGCCGGTTGACATGTATTATGAACAGTAATGGTATTGGAGATCTTCTGATTTGCCGTTTCGGCAGTAGACGTGTCGTACCATTCTGTCCGCAGTGCAACAGCTCCCTCTCTTGATAATTTATATTGTGATCACATCACCATGAATAGAGCATGCCACGTATAAGAGTGGTACTGATGAAGACGTACAGATATCAAAACGCCTTGAATGAACCAAAATTGATGGATGAAAATTTTGATATTTTTATTAAGATTTTAGCTCCCAAATTAAGATTTAGGTTTTCAAATTGTTTGGCCTTGCAGCACTGAATCCTCATCCCATTCCCCTTCTCATTTTATTTTAATATTAAACTTCCAGTGCTGAACCCCTGAAAAAACAAGCAAAATAAAATTGTGACTGTATTACCACATATTAAGTATTCACATATTCATTATTTTTGGCAATTGTGCTTGTTCTCTTTGCTGGATGCTCACTGCTCATTGCAATGGCATACTTTAATTTGAACTGGTCTAGTGCATGTCATTGACAGTGTCATAGATGCCCAATATAGGGGAGGCTTTTTTAGCCAGCACTTTAAATTCTCAGGTTAAACAGTGAAAACTACAAGTGATCGTATTTAATAATAATAATAGGATAATAGTAATAGGATTGTGAGGATACTCCTAAATAGTCAGATTTGTGCAGCTGAAACAATGTCTATTTGAGCTGAGTCTTTGTTCCAAATATCAATAAATTTTATTATTCGGGAATTCCAGTGATGGTTTGTTTTCCAATAAACAATAAACTATTAATAACATAATAAAAACCAAATAAATAAATAGATAAATAAATAAAAAGTCTTTCTAAAATCAGACTTACAACCTGACAACTTGGTTGTGGTTTGCATCACACTCTCCTCTTGTGACAAAGACTTTCTCAAAGCATTGTGATTTGCAACCATAAACGTGGCAGCTTCGCTCTGCTGGAAACAGTTTAATCTATCATCTGTGCATTTATGGTTAAACAACACTGCATTAATCCCAAATAGATGAACATAAAAGAAATTTTAAAAATTGCATGTGTAAGGTGACACATTTGTCACATGAATAACTAATGTAGGGATAAACTGAATAGGAATAAGAAGAATCATGTTTCTGCAACCATTAGTCTATTTTGCTTCAAGGAAGAGATGCAAATATATGAAAATAAAAAGCTACTAGCCTTTGGTGTCTATTCTTAGATGAGACAGAAAACATTCATTCATTCATCTTCCAAACCGCTTTATCCGCCGTAGCGGGTCGCGGGGAGCTGGAGCCTATCCCAGCTGGTACAGGGGCTGAGGCGGGGCAAACTAAGGGTGCGACGCCAGTGCGCAGCAGAGCAACACAGAGACAGACAACCATGCACGCACGCACTCACACACTACGGGCAATTTGGAACGGCCAATTAACCTGAAGCGCATGGTTTTGGAGGTGGAAGGAAGCCAGTGAACCCACACAGATACGGGCAGAACATGCAAACTCTACACAAAGCGGGACTTGAACCCACAACAGCCTTGCTGTGCGGCGACAGCGCTACCCACTGCACCACCGGCAGGGGAGACAGATACACAGAAATAAATTAAGCAAAGGACATTTGTCTTTACAGAAAAGCTTCAGCATATGTGCTACATTTTTTAAAATATGGCTCATTACAACACTACATTCGACTCTAAATGTCGAGTTGAACGTGCAGTAATGATTGATTTATTTTATTTGTAGGTTTGCATACTGTACAAACATGATAAAAGCATGAAAAGAAATATTTGGCTCCAAAACTTGATATATTTAGTTACAAACTGTAAAATGTCATAAAATTTGTAATATTTTGTTTTAATGAGAACAGACAACAAACCTCGAATTCTGATAAAAGTAATGAAACAAGCTGTTTAGCAATGTGAAATATCAATATGATATATCTTCTGTAATTCACATTTTTGTAAACTTTTATGTACAACAAGACTTCTCAGACCAAAATGACTTGTTCTGTGGCTACAGGCAAAATTCAAAAAAGAACCGAAGAAAAAAAGTGTTCCGCAAAAAGTTTGATTGAATTTCTTTACTTTGAAGCAGCCTGAACAGATTTATTACCCTCATTGTTTGCAGCAGTCTTCTTCACTTACACATTGCAAATCTGTGCAGATTGCCCTCTGTCATAATACATCACTGTAACAACAAACAATCTTTATTCAAGTGTTTAAGAAGTGAATTACAAACCCAAAAATATACTGTATGTAATGGCACTGGTTATAAAGGTCTGTGTTGAATCAAACAATCTTGCTGGCTTTTATTCAAAATGTAACTTTCACATTTATTTTAATAGTTACTGAGAATTTTTCATAAAACTAGTATAACAAACTAGTACAACAAAATCTTGGCTTTTTCTACAGCTTAGCCAAGTCTGTGAAAATTCTTGGTCGGTTGAGAATGTGGAGAATGTGCAGTCCTCCCCAGTGGGCAGACATGTCCACTAATGATAGAAACAATGGTTTACAGGCAAGGCTCTGTCTCGGTTTTCCTCTAAAAAATCTGGAGAGCCAAGTTAAAGGGAAAGAAAAGAAAGCATGACTCCCAAGGGATGTGTCCTTGATCTTTTGTTTTATTTGTCCACTCTTCTTTGCTGCCCTCTCATTTGTTTCCCATGCTGTCGTGAGAAAAAACCCTCAAGGCAATTTCACCACCACCACGCAGGCGCCTGCCCTGCCAATGTTGAGAGGGACCTCCTGCAGGAAGACAGAGAGATTATCACTGAGGCTATCATCTGAGGCAGTCTTACAAAAAATCCTATTTTATTTCATGTAGATAAGGAGGTTATAGGGCAAAAATCGGAAAAATATCTTGTGGGGAAGAAAGCTTAAGTGTAGATTGTATTCAGTGATTCCAGCAGATCTATGATCTATGATGGTGACTGATACGCTGATGTTAAATTAAACCAGGGCTGGCAAAAATAAGTAAATTTCCATAAGAGGATTGTGTTTGCTATTTTAATAAATACATAATATTTAAATTGTTATCCGTTTGAAATTAGTTTTGATCGATTACCTCGGTCCACTCGTTGTTTTGTGCATCATATGACTCAACAGTGTTCAGATATGACTGGCCGTCATATCCACCTACAGCATAAAGCCTGTCGCCCAGGAGGCAAACACCCACCGCGTCCCTGGGAACACTGAGGGAGGAGACAGTGGTCCACATGTCTGTCTTGGGGTCATACCTGGAATTACAACATTTGACCAAATGACTGCTCTTGTAATATAGTTGGTTTGATGAAAGTAGATGAATTTATTCATCCAATCAACCTGAATGTCAGCAGGGAAACAGTTCCACCCCCACTAACTGAGACATCCTCTTTTTGCTGTCTTTAATTACTGCTCTGACTGGTCTCTACTGGGTCCTCCTTTCAGCACAAATTAGGAACCAAATTGATATTGAAAAGCAAATTTCTCTTTTAAATGGCAGCTATAGTCCTTATTTTTACCTCTAAGTTGAGGAAAATAAAGATAAATTATATGATTCACATTTTGTGATTTCAAAGTTGCTTCTTACTGACACTGAGAGCAAAAATGTGAGGCTTCATCATGCTGGTATTTATCTGCTTAAAGCAAAATACATCAGGCATTTGTGTTAAGCAATGAGTTAAACAGAAAAAGGGAATGGTTTTTCAAACAGTTTTCAAGTGAAGGTGGTGTGCAGTTATTCGGATTATTGGGAGGATTTCATCTCCACCAGATGGTGCCACATACTGTAAGACGAAGTTCATGCCTCAATCTCAGTTGCATCAGAACAGTCAACTGCAGTAACACAGCAGGGATTAAGATTAATATTACTCCTCTTCTGTTCTTTTATTAAGTTTTGTCCACACCCATGGCATATGGCATCATTGTAACACCACTGTTTGTATGTATTTACTCCAAAGAAAGAAGAATTAACATACCTTTCAACACAATCAGAAAGTCGAGAACAATGATTGGAGGCAGGAGCATCGTGTCCACCAAGAGCATACAAGAAGTTGTTGTATGTCACCACACCCACCCCTCCTCGCCTCTTGGCCATAGGAGCACACATGCTCCACTTGTTGGTGTGCGGATCAAAGCACTCCATGGACCTCAGACACGAGCTGCCGTCTCTGCCACCAACTGCAAACAATCTGAGAAATAAAAGCACAAAAAATGGCTCATCTGACATATACACACAACAATAAAAAATAATGTTTGAAAATTGGATGGTTTTAAATATGAATATACAGTAAGTATTTCATTTAATTTCAGTACTGAAGTTTAATATAACAGGTCACATTTAATACACTGAACTTATGAACATTATATGGAATTTACATATGTATTAAAAACACTTCAATTGTGGGTATCTTGTTATTTTGAACAACTCTCACACCAGGTGTCAGATGATGATGTCAAAAACGAGAGAGCGCTGATAGTGTGTCAGGTTTTATAAGTCACACAAGTGAGCTGCCAACAGCATTTTTTCAAAGGCTCCTTCCGTGAGCATTTTCTCTCCCAGAAAGATCACAGCAGTGTTTTCAGTGTTTGTAGCTTGCAGGTCCAACAGCAGGAAAGTGGAGGCTGGGGAAACACTTCTCTTGTTGTCTATTTCTGACCTACATACAAAAACAGCTCTGCATCGACTTTAGCAGTGACTAGTTGCATAGCGGAGTATTTCTGCCTTCGGCACAGATTTAAATGAACCTGAGAACTGATCTTTTATTTTCTTTGTTTACTTTCAAAATAATGTTGCATATAAATAAGTACTTTGTGTTTACAGAACGTGAATTACACTGTATAAATTACCACATGTTCAAAAGTGCTGCTTCCTTCACAGCTACAAACTGCAAAGGTAAATTATGTGTTCAAAATGTTTAATGTCATTTATGTAACTATCACTGCTTTCATGATGCTGTTCATAATATTTTTGTGTTCAGTCAATGAAGTCCCATTAATCGAGACAAAAAGGTTTTTGTTGAAGTCGTATTATTTTTTCCGTCTCTCAAAAAAATGAAATAGGAAATACCGTCCATAGATAAATTTCAAACCTTTCAGTGAGATTATGAAGTATTACATCACTTTGGGATGGTCTGCGGTTTTGATTAAGCAACATACTTTCCATTGAGTGCTGTGACACCCATGGTGCTCCTTGGTGTCGACATACTGGCCACGTAATTCCACTGTCTGGCCTGCGGGTCCCAGCGTTCCACTGTGTTGAGATAGCTCCAGCCATCATGCCCCCCCACTGCGTACATCGGGCCCTCCAGCACAGCGATACCTGCACAAACGGACACAAAAAAAGTAAAGTAAGTGTAGCCATATTTGAAAAGCAAATTTAAAGAGCACTCTGTGTTAAAAAAAAAAAAAAAAGTTGGTGAAACACTGAACATTAGCATATTATTTTTAATGTGTGTAGTTTATGTCACACTTTGAAACACTGCATATTTTGTCTACGTACAAGCTTTAACCTTGTTGTGCTAGTAGCTTTTACACATATACTAAAAGCCAGAGATACAGTTAAATTGAATATTAAATTTTGCTGTTTGTCTAATCAAAGTAAGCTTTCTCGTTTTTTGAGATTTCCTTATAAAACATCATATCAGCATACAGTAACTGCAAACCACATGTTTATTAATATTTACAGACAGTAAATTTCCAAATAAAACATTCCTTCAGTGTTTCTTGGAGAGCTGAGGTTCTCAGTACAGAAATGAGTGCAGTGAGTCATACAGCTGACCAATTCTATCCATAACACAGGAAGGCTCTAACCCTGTTGTTGTTTCTCATTCCTGAGTCAAGAGGAAAGCAGTTTTCACCAATAACATTGCAGAGGATGTGAAACAATGGGTTTATATATTACCGCCCATATTTCCTTTGGTGAGAGTCATTTGGATGGGAACATGAGGGAAAGTTCGCCTTCACAAACCCTCAAATGATAAAAATATTGTAAGACAGAACAATTTCTCGTTGTCAAACTCTATTTTATTACAGACTAGAGATTTTGGAATTGTCTTCACCAGGCATGGACGTTAGTAGACTCCATCAAACAGATTCAGACTGAATACATATAGATACACACCACAGGCACATTAGCTAGAGATATTTTCTACAGGAGAGATAAAAAATGACACAGATAATATGTATGTGTGATCTCCTGGGCTTGCTGCTACCCCCGGCCACACGGGGTGAGTGAGTCCAATGCGTTGACTCACTCACTGTTCTGTTACCCAGACCTATTTCAACTGCAAATCAAACGCTTTTGATATGAGATTTTCTGTGTAGGAAAGGGTGAGGACGCGCAGGTCTAGCACAGTCTGCCAAGCTTTGATAAAGGAATGGGTAAATATCAAAGGTCTATCACAGAACAAAATGTGTGTGATTTTTTTTATGGAACACCAGCTGTGCAATTGTTTGAGGTTCTTGACTGAAATCAAACCTTGAACCTTGAAATAGTAGAAATAATTCTGTTTTATTGCAACCTCATCTGGAAAATTTCTAATTCCAGCATAATGATTTCCAATAAAGCCCGGTGCCTTTCTGCAGCACATTATGATGTCATATTTGACATACTGCATATAAATGTAACTGCTTACCATATAAATGGATGAAAAAAATATATAAAAAATTCAGGTATGGCCCAAAAATTATTGTGACCGTTGAGCTATGATGCATTCATATCATCTCATATCATTTAACTCCTGTGGGGGCAAGATGATATTATCTAGTAGAGTAGTAACAAATATTTTTATATTTTGGACACTTGAAAGCCCATTATTACTTAAATACCTGTTTTTCGGGAGGGAATGAAGAAAAAAATATTTTTTTTCTGATTCCTTGTTTTTCATATATGATAATAAGCTGAACACCAGAATAATCAAAACGTATGAATTTGGGCTTCAGGTAATTTATTATGAGTATTTAAGTAACAAATTATTGTCAAATCATTTGAATGACAAAGTAATTGTCGGACTAATCAATAATGTTAATAACTGAGTTGCAGCTAATCATATTTACTTCATTAACGACCAGTAAATTACTTTCGTTTAAATTAAATAATTGGGGCAATATCCTCAGGAGATACACCAAGTCCAATGTAGCCGTAGGAGGGCACAAGCCAGTGTCTTATTGTGCTGGTCCCGAGCCCGGATAAATACAGAGGGTTGTGTCAGGACGGGCCTCCGAAGTAAAACTTCTGCCACATCAACATGCGAATCAAACCTATGACTTCCATACCGGATCGGTCGAGGCCCGGGTAAACAACGACCGCCATCGGTGCTGTTCACCTACAGGGTGCCGGTGGAAATTGGACTACCGTTGGTCGAGGAAGGAGAGGAAGAAAGTGTCTTTGTAGGAAGAGAGAGAAGAGGAACGCCAAGAGTATAGGACTGAGAGTAGAGACGTTGAATGTTGGGACTACGACAGGAAAAGGTAGAGAGTTGGTTGACATGATGCAGAGGAGGAAGGTAGACATACTGTGTGTCCAAGAGACCAGGTGGAAAGGTAGCAAGGCTAGAAGTTTAGGAACGGGGTTCAAGATGTTCTATCATAGTGTAGACAGGAAGAGAAATGGAGTAGGAGTTAGGAGGAGTTTGTTAAGTAAAAAGAGTGTCAGATAGAGTTATGAGTCTGAAGCTAGAAATCGAAGGTGTGATGTTCAGTGTTGTTAGTGGGTATGCTCCACAGGTAGGATGTGAGCTGGAGAATCAGGAATGAGTACATCAGAGGGACAGCACATGTTCGAAGTTTTGGAGATAAACTCAGAGAGGCCAGACTGAGATGGTTTGGACATGTCCAGAGGAGAGATAGTGAATATATTGGTAGAAGGATGCTGAGATTTGAACTGCTAGGCAGGAGGTCTGTTGGAAGACCAAAGAGGAGGTATATGGATGTAGTGAGAGAGGACATGAAGGTACTTGGTGTGAGAGAAAAGGATGCATGAGACAGGGTTAGATGGAGGCAACTGATTTGCTGTGGCGAACCCTGACGGGAAAAGCCGAAAGGAGAAGAAGACGCACTCACCAAGTCCATGTCTGTGTGTTGACATCGGGGCCATGGTAGACCAAACTTTACTGATGGGATTGTAACACTCCACCATGTTGGATGTCTTGAGTCCATCCCTCCCTCCAACCACATACAACTTGTTGTCTATCACAGCCACACCAAACTGCAACCGACGTCCATTCATGACTCCAACCTGGACCCAGGTGTTGGTCCGCAGGTCGTATTTTTCTATTGTGGTGGAGCCTAAAACCATAGGCATAGCAAGATGTTTAACTTTTTAAATACATAGTGTTCTATGCAATTATAACTGATACAAATGAGCCATACCTTTGGTAGCATCCATCCCTCCTACAGCATAAAGTGCACCAACAGTGGACTTCCTAGGTTTGGTTCTTGGACTCTGAAACATGGGACGTCTCTCAGGCAGAAGATGGTACTTCATAGCCTCCATAAGCAGCTTCTGGCATTCCAGATCATCAGAGAACATTTTGTTGTTTTCCAGATCTGCAAGGAGCTGTGATTCAACAAATCACATGATGAGAAAGAATTCATTTAAAGTATGAGTAAGTGTATAAAAAGTGCAAATATTTGCAAGGTTTATACTCTATACAATGAAATATCTACTTATCTATAATCGAGTAGTTTCAATTCTGTCTTTAAAATAGTCTTAAATAGTATTTTATGTAGAGTCCTGTTAATGCTATCTAACTTTGCTGTTTTTTTACCAAATGCAGCAACACTGTTTGACAAAGCAATGATAAATTGCTGCTGATTATCTCCCTCACAAAACAGTTTCACCCCAGCTAATAGATAATAGATATCGTAGCATTAGGCCGAATTTTTCCTACATATTTAATTATTGAAAGCAATTGGCCTGCCTGTTTTTTTTATTTTGTTGTTCATTGTTGATGTTTTGCCCCTGCATCTTTTCATCTAATATGACATTAAATATTAAAGAACAACTACAGACCTACAAGATATGTTTTGGAAAGTTGCATTCAAGTAAAAAACGAGATTAAGTTCCTCTTTCCTATTTGCTACATATTGTGTATCTGTTATGTGAATTAAAATGGCACAACTGTAAAGTAATGCTTCGTAACGCTTAATTATGAGCAAGATGGTGGTTAGCTGGAATATTCAGGACATAGATGGAGGCTTTCTAGAAGTTATTATTGTAATAATGGAAAATTTATTATGAACTTCAGTAACTTCTCAAGCAAACTGCTAAACATCCCCTGGTTGTAATATCTAAATTGTGACATTTTGCTTCTTCACTTAATCTTTTTTTAGTTAAATTATTGGAAGCAATTTCAGCTATCTCTACCTCCACATTAAAAATAAATTATTTTTAAAGTATTATTAAGTCAGAAAAATGTGCTATAAATATCTTACAAAAACATTAAAAAAAAAATTAAAAAAAAAAAACAGAAAAGACACCTTTAATGACCAGAGAGGAAACAGGAGGCATTGATAAACTGGGGGGTATAAGTAGCTCAGACCACTAAGTCTTGACTGGGGACTGGAAACTGCAGGGTCGACACCCAGGTGGGCCAAAACTCCTGGTGTGTGTGACAATGGGAGGCATCAGCTCACCTCCTGAACACTGCCGAGGCACACTTGAGCAAGCCCCCCCACCACCCCCACAAGCTGCCCCATTGGGGTGCAACCTGAAGTTGCTGCCCGAACTCTGCCTCCCCCTGAACTAATTTGCATGCTAACAGGCCCATGGTGTGTGTGTGTGTGTGTGTGCGTGCGTGCGTGCGCGCGTGCGTGCGTGCATGCGTGCGTGTGTGTGTGTGTGTGTGTGTTTCAGGGGCATGTACACATGTATGTACGCATGTCTGACAACTATGGTTTGAGTGTGAAGATAATTTCCCCAAGGGGACAATTAAAGTGAATTTCGTCTTCTTTGTCTTCTTCTTATTCTGAAGCAAAATGTGATACATTATCATCAACATTCCTTCCCCCTCCCTCACCTGTGGAGGAAGAAGAGGAAGTCGAATGAAGGCAAGGAGAATGCCAAGGTCCTGTTGGCGATGCTGAACATCATATCGCACCCACATCATCAAAGCCTGAAAGATGGTTTCCTCATCGGGGACATTGATGTCATCACTGGAGAGGAGCTTAACAATTTCAGCTGTGGGGAGCAGCAGGAACTCCTGGTTTTGAATGACCTCCAGAAAGTGTTCCTGGAACACAGAAGAGATGTCAGAGAGGAAGATAATCATCAGTCATTAGCCAAGGGGTGCACTCACTGCGGCATTCTGTGTGTGCGTTGGTGTGTGTGTGTGTGTGCGTGCGTGTGTGTGTCTGTCTGTGTTCGCACAAAGACAGAGAAGTAGATAGAAGTAGATAGGGAACACCAATTTAGAGGTTTCCATCAACAAAAGATTATGTAACTGACAATTAAACAAAAAAAATCCTGCTCCAATATTCAATTCTGGAGACTATTCCAAATTACAGAATCACAAGGTTAAATGGGTGCCTTAAATTATAATGCACACAGCAGCAAGATAAAAATCAATCTGGCAGCTCCAAAATTCCTTTACTTAACCAGACACTAAGAACTCACTTGCTTGATGTAACTTAGATATAAGAAAAAAGCATTGCATTTACCAGTCGATATCTATTCTAATCCTTACCTTAAAACCATAGGCCTCAAGTTTTGGGCAGAGGTGGAAAAAATAAATTCACATATACAAGCTGCTGCAGTGAGTGTACCTCATCCCAATTTGGAGTCCAGTGCCAAGAATTTTTGAAGATGTCTATTGACTTCCTAAAGATTTATCTTCCATTCACCAGCTAGAAGCTCATGTGCTATTACAGTACTGCAGAGCTGCCTTTTCAAGGACATAGTACCTGAGCAGCTCCATTAGGGGTGACACCACATGAAACAACTCTATCCTCTACACTATTTATATGCAACATTAAAACACATGAAATACAGTATGGGTGGAACTTTGACCCTAATCAAAGCTGCCTTGTTCAATCCTTTTTGAACAAGGCAGTTTATCATTAGTTATGAAACTGTCAGGACAACTGTAGCAAATCACATGTTCACTGTGGATTTCTGCTCAACAATTATGGAATACAAGCATGCTATTGATCTCCAACTTGCGGGAAATTACAGTGTTTTAGTGCAATCTATTATGAGAGCATGTTTTAAGAGCTAAACACAGACAGCCAAAATTAAATGGGGGCTGTGTATTGATTAGCTATGATACTGAGAGACACAGAACGAGAGAGAGAGAGAGAGAGACAGAGAGAGAGAGAGAGAGAGAGAGAGAGAGAGAGAGAGAGAGAGAGAGAGAGAGAGAGAGAGAGAGAGAGGGAGAGACTGCCAGCTCCATACAATTGATAACTAAATAAAAACCTTATACAGTATGTATACATTTATATATTAATGACATATACATTGATATACATTCATATACAGTGTGTATATACATATATTTATTATAAATAAATATACAACACATATATAACATATTTTTTCATTTTGATGTATTTTCTAAAGTTACAAAATACAACTTCAACTGTATTTATGAAGATATGAAACCGAAATAGATGTTTTCTTTTATAATTAAATAAAATCATGAGGAAAAAGATGTCAGAGACAGATTTCAGATCTCAGCTTCTATCTCCAACTAGAAAAACAAGCTTATCAAAGCACAGCACCCTCGACTCAGGGCTCAAACGATGGACTTCCAGGAAGCTCACAGCTCTCGCTGCTCATTACAAAGTGATTGAAAAGGAAGTTGGCCCTCTTGTGCAGCCTGATTAGATTAACCTCCTGCTCCTGGATGGGCCCTGTGTAAACAGACCGAGCAGATGTCCTTTAAGAGATAAGGCCTGCCAAGCTGTCATTTCTGCCTGGCCAGCAACACACAGTCATACAAATATGTGCATGCATTTTAATTTCAATTCAAATGTTTTCTGCAGGTCACATTTTCACAAGTGTAACAGCGCCCTAATCAATGTGCAGCAGTGTAGTCTTCCCCACTGACATCACTAAATTAGAAGTCACGGCCACATCACTAAATTAGAAGAAGTGAAAGCATGAAAGTTTTAAATTTTTATTCAAATGTCCACATCAACAATTTCTCTGCTGAAACTAGATGGTATGAATAATAAAGACAACACCTCATTCAGTTGCAGGGTATGGAAACAGATGGCAGTCACTGATATTTGAATGTCTAATGTGTAGTCTTATCTCATCTCATGCATTTGATGACTAAAACCATAAAGCAGTCATTATAAAATGGTGCTGATGTAAAAAAAATTTATAATCAGAGGTATTAAAAAAAACTGTCCTGTCAGCAGTAGGATGTCGTGTGAACTTAATGTTATTCACAACACAGTTAGATGACTGTTATATCAAAGTAGCAGTAATTACTCATTTTAAATACTCTTAATAAAGTTATGCCATTGATGCAATTGTGTATTCACTCATTTTTAAGGACTACTCACTACAAAATAAACAATGCAGTCCAGCTATCCAGCTCTGCATGGAAACAGGGTCTTGCAACACCAGGCCTCCTACCATTGTGTAGTTGTGAGCTACGTTGAGCAGATCCACGCACCCCTGGGCATCGGCAAAAGAGCGTATTCCCAAACAATTGGAAGGATGAAGCTGTTTCTTCAGGAAGTTACAGCAAACCTGGATGACTTGTGAAAGCTGGAGGAGGCATGACGCTGCCAGTAAACTCTCAATGGTCTCCTCCTTTAGCTCAAGGATCCCTTCAATGTCAAGAGAAGCAAAATTTAAAAACAAGGATCGAATGTCAGACAGAGTGGTGGAGAAGTATTGCAATCAATGCTTGAAATTCTACTAGCATACAGTCAAAGTATTTACAGCAAAGAATGATGATAGTAAGGTACCAGCTCTGTACAGCTGAATAGTCATCAATATATTATTGCACCCATTTTTACAATTAAAATGCTGTGAGAGTGGTATTTTATATCAAGAGCACAAAAGGAGGATTTGTCCTGTAAAATAAAGCAATAAATGTTGAAGTGCTGCCCAGTCACTCAGCCCAGTGATTAATTGCCATATTGACCCACTTTAATCATGCTGGATTTCAGAAATCTCATGCTTGCTTTCAAGAGCTTGTGAATATCTTTACAAGCACTCACCAGTGTAAGCAAAATGAACCAAGGATCTGAGGGCTTCTGGATCAACTCCCTCCATCTTAATCTCCTCTTGCTTCGCCTCTCTTACATCATTGGTGAACATGGCAGCAAAGTAGTCTGACACGGCACTAAGGACCAATCTTCAGTAAAGAAAATGTAGTGAATTGATGTTATTGTATTGCACATTCTTTTGCATGGATGAGGGAACTCAACATATTGATTATTTTTATTGGCGAATTAATCAATCCTGAGATTGGATGTCCGCATATAAGACTTCGGCCCATTAAAAGGGGCACATCTTCACAGTATGTTGTAAAAAATTCATGCTGCATGTGTTTTTTTCATTGTTAAGTCACGCTGATAAATTGAGTGCCATACTGTTTCCCGCACATTCTGTATTATTCCACATTGTCAGAGTATAATAAATGAAATTATTCCACATACTTTGTGTTGCTAATAGCTGCACTTGGTCAAGACCACTAATCATGTTAACTCATTTGTCTAGTCTGCATATGTGCTGGTTGATTCATGAGAGATTAGAACCGCAATTTAATGAAACTTCGTTGAAGCATTTGGAGCATTTTGTTGTCGATGTCAGCGGTCCCCAACCTTTTTTGCGCCACGGACCGGTTTCATCTAAGACAATATTTTCACGGATCGGCCTTCATTTGCTCGATCGTTAATGATGCCAGGACAGCTGTAGTCTAATAATAAATCATCCACAGTGGTTTTATGTCAAATGCAGACAGTAACAGAATAAACAATAAACAACCTTTTTTTCATAGATTGATAATCAACATCTCTGTAAATGAAATAATTGTAAGAAATAATTATATTAAAAACTCGATTCAAGTGACTGAACTGACGAGGTTTATTTTGACATATAGCGACTTACAATCTGCATTCAACGTAGGAGAAATACTGATCATTTCCAATAGAATGGTGAACAAGTAAACCAAATAATAATAATTACAATAATGAGAATTAGTGGTTGGGGACTGCTGATCTAGGGGTAATGGGAGACAATGACACCTGAAGTGTGTTCTGGACGTCCGGTCTACTATGCAGTTTTCTTTACGGTCACTGCAGAAAATCCCGCTTCTTAAAGACAGGAGGTTGGAAATGGAAGCAGGGTTTTCGATACTTTTTGGGCAATCTCAGGATAATCTACCTTTCACTTTAATTGAGAACATTGGTGCAGTTGTGGGCTCTTAATTTAGGGGTAACGGTGTGTAATCTGTCATATGACCTGTCAAACGGGACAGGCGCACACATTCATTTGTGCGTCAATCCGCACAGACGTCACTTTTAGAAATAAAACATCCTCAGACTGACAATCAATTTAAAAAGAAAAAAAATTCAAACATTCTTTGCCGCCCGGTACCAATGTAACCAGGTCACAAACCGGTGGTTGAGGACCATTGACATAGACGGATGTAACAGGGAATTGAGTAATTTTTCAAGATAAAACATTTTTTCAGATTCTGAAATAAATTAAAAAAACGTAATGTAAGTTATTTAATTTTCCTGTGCAGCCCGGTACCAAAATGACCCCCAGACCGGTACCGGTCCGGGGGTCGGGGACCGCTGGTCTATGTCATCAAATCATTTTGGGTTAACTAAAAGATGTCATGACATAGACAGAGAGGACCACAAGAACATGAACACAGCGAATCTGATGCCTCCCAGTCATACAATCTGCTCTGTTCCTCCATTCAACCCAGGCTTGAATGCAGATATCGACACCTTCACATTGTGGATCACAGTGTTCCCTCATGCTTTAAATTTGATGTGGAAATGAGAAAGGGCATAGATGTATTTACATTAGAGTAGTCTGATACAAGCCAGTAAACATTGCAATTTATATACCTTTCCTGTTACCTGTCTCATGAAACTCAGAAGAATCTATTTGCATTTCAAAGATGATTTGATTATTCAGAGCTGGCTGAAACTGAATCTGCTTTTGCATGCAAAGTGATATCACTGACATCACCTGCATAATGAAGAGATTTCAGATGAGCTTCTGTATCTCTTAACTAAATTTGATGCAGATGTAATTGATGGAATCAAAGCAAAGAGAAGCGTAAAACACCTGTGAGCTGGTATCTTATGATCCCCTGCTATCAAGAGGACGTCGCACAGCTGCTTGTGCTGTAGGTAGGTTTCCATCTTGCGAAAAGTCTGCTCTGCATGATTTGTAGCCTGGAAGAACTCATCGGAAGAGTTGCTGTTCATTCTGGGGAGGGTGTTCAGAGCCAACCTGTGTAACAGCAAACAAAGACGAAGCAGAAGATAGCCTGTATTGTATGACCAAATCAATGAATGTATTGACATACTTTAGCAAGATAGCAACAAACATAGCACAGACAAAATAAAACACACTTAATGTGAATTAAAGCAAACATATGATATATTAATTAGTTCCACTCACTGTTGTCTCCCTCTCACAGTCTCACAGTAAAATACAAAAAAATAAAAAAGATCAAAAAACTGAACACAGCATGATAAACAAGAAATTATCAAGGACACTAAACAGCTTATTTGGATGCATTGCAGTCGTGAATCCCCTGTTCCCTAAGGTGCATCTCCATTTTTCCTGCCACTCTAAGCCGAATTAAAACTGTCAAAGACTAAACTCCATACATATGTGGATAACTAAGCACTGCACTCCAATGGGATATGGAAGCACCACAATCTATGCAACAGCTTTCCAGACAGAATTTCTCTCTCCCTGTATTCATGCATGCCTTTGTGTCTTCCTGTTTATGTCTGTGTATCTGTTTGTGCACGGGTGTTTTCTATACACAGGGATTTAAGTAATCAAGCCTTTTCCTCACAGCATTGTG
Organism: Antennarius maculatus; assembly: GCA_013358685.1. NCBI lineage: Eukaryota > Metazoa > Chordata > Actinopteri > Lophiiformes > Antennariidae > Antennarius > Antennarius maculatus. Next base: position 14,998,490 of record CM023614.1, on the reverse strand, counting down.
AAGAGTCTGAGTCCCTGTCCCCACAGGCTGCTAGATTACATGCTGTTTTACAGGAATCCAAGTAATCCCTCAGACTCGTGGCAAACATTGCAAACCAGTTAGTGTCTGTCCTTCACAGAGAAAGTTTACTTGTTGACATTTACGGTTGTTTGCCACACTATATAAATAGACCCAGATTACCTTTCCAAGCAATTTTGATGTCATCTCATGGTCCCTCTACTGTGCAAAGCTTAAGAAAAATAAACAAATTATGTTTAAAGCAATGAATTACATAATATCCTCACTTATTCCCACTCATATGCTGATGCAAAATCTGAATTTATGAGTGAAATACATTTGTCAATACAAATAATCTGAAATCCCTTTAATGATAGTAAGGGTATAGTACGTTGTGGTATGTATGTAGGTGACTATATTGATGTCTGGATTAACACACCATGGCAAAGTTCCAAGCAATGTGTGGAACTTTTTCCTCTTTGATTACCAAAATCAAGATTTTCCATCAGGGAATTGTTTATACTGCCCTGCAGTCGTTGCAGTATCCTATAGTCTTTTTATTGGTAGATTTTCTTCTAAATGCAGGAGTAATTTATTGCCCTGTCAGGATAATTCCCCACTGACACCTGAGTCTCGGAGAGGATCACCAAACAAGACTGAATAAGCAATAGGGCTGTAAAACCGAGATACATTGCCTTTGTATTGGCTCTAAGGCATGCAGTCAGGATTTCTCATGTCTACCAATCTCTCCGACACTAATTGCTTTGGTATCGCACTCCAGGGAGCGATAAATTTCTCTGAGGTGTATATTTCGCTTTCAGTAGTTGGCTGGATCATCAGAAGTATAGCCCAATTTTATTGAGGTACTAAAGCTGGAGAACACCTTACTCCAGAGAAACTCTTCCTGGAACATTGCTCTGCATCACATATTTCTAAGCATTTTAAAGACAGCCACACAGCCTGACAGAGATAATAGATTTCTTTTGTGGTAGAAAAACTATTTTAATGTACCACTCTGAATAATATCAGGATAAATATCTTTATAATGTTACTATTAAATTTTTTACCTCATTCAACGATACACATGATGTTGCCGCTGATGAGCGCATATCAGCTAAATTCCTGTCATGTGCTCCTCACACCCTCCCTGAGATATCACACCACAATGTGATGAACTCATTTTGTTAAAAAATACTTCAAATCAACCAAGAGTCTCACAAACCATGGAAATACTTC